>AWWV01011872.1:0-10986 GCA_001974805.1 Corchorus capsularis | reverse complement strand
ACCCTCTGTCCGGTAGGCAAACAAATCGATCGCGGCGTTCGACGTGGCATGCCACGTGGACAAAAAATGACACGTGGCATGTATCCTTTTGTGCACGTGGCATGCCACGTGCCATTTTTTGAAACATGTGGCATGCCATATGTCACTTTTTGGTACACGTGGCGTGACATGTGTCACTTTTTGGTACATGTGGCACGACTTTTTGGTACATGTGGCGTGCCACATGTCACTTTTTGGTACACGTGGCGTGCCACGTCGGACACCGTGATAGAATCGTTTGTCCTACCATGACGGAGGGTTCAAAGTGGCACAAAAATAAAACTTTAGGGTGCGTTTTGGTCAAAATAAAAAAGTTGGGGGCAAAGTGACAGTCCGTACAAACTTAAGGGTGCAAAGTGGCATTTATGCCATTTTTTATCCTAATCTTCTTGTGTAATCAAAAAAATGATGATGAAGGGGAATAATTAGGTATTAATTAGCTATTATTCCCTTTTAATCATATTGAATTTATTCATTATTAATTAACTATTAATTAGATATTAATAACCATACATTAATTATCTTGCCTTTTGTTTTATAATAACCATACATTAATTATCTTGCCTTTTAGTTATATGATGATGAAGACGGCACAAAGTTACACTTACACCTTTGAATTTGGATTTTCAACTTTGGAAGTTTTTCGACCAAAAAAAAAACTTTGGAAGTTTCCTCACTTTCCTATGTATATGAAGAAACCCAGATTAGGGCCATTCCTGTGAACCTCACCAATCAGGGTGGGGATGTCATCTCTTGGGCTCACTCTGAGGATGGTAACTTCACCATTAAAAGTACGTATGCCTGTGATAGGAAACAAATCCCAAAGGCTGCTGGGGATTGGTCCTGGATATGGAAATGCCCCACATATCCCAAAATCAGGCATTTTCTTTGGCTTCTAAACCATCTGAAACTCCCCACCAGACATCTTCTTTTTACTAGAGGAATCTCTCATTGAGAACTGCTTCACTTGTACTGACCATGTGGAATCCTGTGACCACATCTTCAGGAAATGCCCCCCTGCTACAAAGATGTGGCGGGCTCTCAAACCAAACAACAGAATCCTCGAGTCTTTCAATCTTGACTTCCTGTCGTGGCTCAAAACAAATTGCAAAGATGACTCCACTTCAAACCTCTTCAATATTCCATGGAATGTTATCTTTCCCTTTATTCTTTGGAAAATTTGTAATATGAGGAATAATAAACTCCATGGAAAAAGTTCCCCCCTTTTAAAATTGAAGTTGAGAACACCAAAAACATGATCGTTGAATTTTTTGCTTGTTCTGGTACAAATAAAAGTACCACTGTTCCTACTACCATCCATATTGCCTGGACCCCCCCACCTGCTGATTGGTTTAAAATCAACACAGATGGGGCGTCCCAAGGCAACCCGGGATCTGCTGCCGCAGGAGGAATCATCAGGAACTCAAGAGGCGAATTTATTGCTGGTTTCTCGAGGAACCTAGGTGTTGCTACTTGCACATGTGCTGAGCTCTGGGCTATTAGAGATGGCCTTCAATTGGCTATTGACAATAGCTTGCAAAATGTTATTCTGGAATGTGACTCCAAGGTTGCTATCCATCTTATTACTAATTGTTTCAATATCAGACACACTTATGCCGTTCTTTTGGATGATTGCAGGCACCTCATGGCCCGCCTGAATGTCCAGAATATTGACCATATTTACAGAGAAGGAAATGGCTGTGCGGATCTCCTTGCAAAACATGGATGCACTCAAGGGACCTCTTTGGCTATCTTCCAAAATCCTCCTGTTTTTCTGTCCTCCCAACTTCTTGCGGATGCTATGGGATTACCTGTTACTAGAATTTGTAATGTTAACTCTTCTTTTGAGGATGACTCCTTTTGGGAGTATAATCCTATTTCTACTACTCTTCATGCTCCAAACTTTTCTGGGAGCCCGGATGTCTGTAATGCTACTACCAATGTCCCTAGTGGACAAAACTCTTCTATTCTGATGTAATTTTATGAACTTTTTTTCTGATAAAAAAAAAAACCCAGAAGATAATTAACTTTTGGAAAGTTTAATAAAAAGGGTCCCAGAGCCAGGGGAAAAAAGAGTGAATTTCAAAGCAGAGTATCCTTTCAAAGTTTCAACTTTCAAGGAATTTTTCATAATATAACTCAAAAACTGATTAGGAATGGAATAAAAAAAATGTTTGGCACAGGGACCCTTAAATTGCTAAGAAACATAAATTAGAGCTTAAATCATAAAGTTTTGAGTCTCTAATAATCAGAAAAAAAAAAAAGAAAAGAAAAGAGAAAGAAATTAAAAAGTACTAAGTAGAGAAAACAGAGTTGACATATATATTTGGTGTGTTATAATTAGAGTCCAGAAGATTAGAAAAATATGGCATGCTTTAAGAATATGATGACTTTGAATAAAAAAGATTTTTCTTTTTCTTTTTTTTTTTTCTCTTAAGGCTGTTTAGTTTGGCTGCTGTCTTGGTCTGCACAAATCGCCACATACATACAAATTAGGCGTGGAACACTTGGGACATGGAAAATTGTTTTGATTAAAGTGGAAATTTGATCCCATACATATCTTTGGAAAAGACTTACACATTCCTTTTCTCATTTCTATAACCTGTATAGAAAGTGACCCCTCAACAAAATTGCATAGTAATTGATAGAAGCAAAACTTTGCCTTGAGCTTTCTTCCAAACAAGTTTCAAACAATATCAAGTCTAATTCTTTGAAACAAGCCATTGATTTCTGCCTTTTCTCTTAAATTAACAGAAAAATAGAAAATTTTACTTGAAACCAAAGCCTCTTTCTCTATCTGATGAAAAGAATTGGGTAAACTACCTTTTAAATGTTGTCTATAATGAGAAAATTTCCTACTTTTTTCTTCCTGTAAAGTGCTATTTACATTGGCCTCAAAATCCATCCTCTTTTCTGGGAATTTTACTAAAGCTAATTCCCAGACCAGTCATGTAACAGCATTATTATAAAAAAAGATTAGTGAACCTTGAACTTAAAACATGAATTTCATGTAATGATTCATAGGAAAGAGGAGAAATCTGGTGCAAGTACAATGCAAAGGCTTCAAAACAAGAAATCAAAACATGGTAAGATATATAGCCTCTACAAAGGAGAGGAAATGAAGTTATTGTATATACAGATGGTAATAAATTACTTGTAATTCTATATATTGGCTAGTTTTTAGGGAAAATTCTCATATTTTTGGCCTCCCCATATATAGGGCAACATGTGCACTACTCCCCTTTCAAGTTCAAGGGAATCAAACTTGTTAGGCTGTGAAGTTGATGCTGCTCTTGAGGATTGGAAAAGACAAGACACAAGCTTGACAATTTCATCCCACATCATCGCTTTCACTGATCTTCTCTTTCCAGGAACTACTCCCCATTTCTTCACTTTGAATCTTGCTGCTTTTTCAGCTCCATTATCAACAATTTCTTCAACCTGCAGCCTTTGCTCCATCTTGATCTAACACTTCACATATCTTTTGAAGAGGAAATATAAGAGGAATATTAATTAATGCATATATATATATATATATATATATATAATTTTAACATTTTGAGTACTAAAAAAAATGAAACAACTTGGAGAAAAGGATTAACGTTTGGTATAAGTTTGGAGAATATAATTGGAAGAAAGTATGGAGATCTTTTATTTCTTTGTATGAAATTTGAGCCTGCCTCTTACATTTGATTCTGGAGCTTTTATAGAGGGAGAGCTCCGTCACTCAATACAATTTCAATACAATAATTCTACTTTGTACTATTTGCATTATTGGAGACACTTTCTGCAGAGATTCTTCATGATAACTTTGCAGACCTTCATAATTTGACTTTCTCTTCATCCAATGAGTCAGCTTTGCATTATTGGAGACAATATCTGCAGAGATTCTTCATGATAACTTTGCAGACCATTATTTTTTCTTTGCAGACCATTTTTACCTTTTTTTTTAAATCTATTTTTTCTTCTTGGTTTTTGCCATCTTAACTGTAGTGGAGTCTTCTGCCAGATCCACAGTTCTTTCTGATGATGTTTGGGATACTTCTTCCTCTTCCTCTGTTTCAGAATCAGAATCCATAGGACTTAGCATTTCTGCCATAAGCTTCTTGTATTCTTTTTTGGTTTTTGCTTGTGCTAGTATAGTACTAGCATTAGATTTTGCTTGGAGAAATCTGGCTATGTCCTTGTCTGGGATGCAGATTTACAAAGACTTGGATTTTGTGTGAAAAAATTATCCAAGTACTTTTGCATCATATTTTTCTTCATTGAATTTCTCCCACCATTGGTTTTGAAAATTCTAACCAAGGAGGTTATATTGAGACATTTATCAAATTCATAATCATAACTCCATGAAACAATCCAGGAGATATTTAATTTAGTGAAAAAATGGATGGTTTGGTAAATGTGTTTTTGATCTGGCTCAGGTTGGTATTTGTCAAAAAATTTGGACCAAAGGTCTTTCATATTTTGAGGTAAAATTTCAGGTGATAGTCCATACCAGGTCCACCATTTTTGAAACCAATTGGGGAATTTGTATTGGGATCCATATTTGAAGTATATGAGCCAGGAATGCCGCATATGTTTGTTATTCATTTGAAATGCTACATACCAGGCGGTAATATAATCCCAATATGAAAAATGGGGGCAATGGTTTATTTTTGTGGAGAATGAGGTTGGGAATTTTAGCAAGCCTGATGGATTTTGTTCCCAATCTTTTGGTCTGAGGACTTTAATAATTTGGGCTGTGGAATGGGTGATAAAATTTGGATCTTTAGAATCAGTATAATGTTTGAAATTTACTGATTCTGTTTGTATCAAAATGTTTGTGTAAAATTCATGTGTTTTTGCCACATGTTGGGGAACAAAATGTTGATCATTAAAAATTTGCTTTGCCAAAATGTGTGGAGGTGTTTCAGAAGGGTTAAAATCATCTTCCACCACACAGATGTATTCCACATTTTTATTTTGGAAATACTGCGAACTTTTCTGAGTTGGATTTTGAGAAATTGCAATTTGTTTCGGAAAAATTTCTTGAAGAGATAATTGTTTTGAAACATTTGAGAGAGATTTTGGTTTATGCAAAACAATCTCTTTATTTTTTGAAATTTTTGCAGCTTCAGCACTAATCCTTTGAAGAGGACTGTCATCCTTCATTTGTGATAGCGCTAATGCCACTTCTGGAGATTGAGAAAGGTTCTCAACCCATTTTTTGATTTGAGATGTAATCTCATTTGGGTCCTGTGCATCCTGGAATGATGGACCAGTTGATGATTTTGATGAAGAAGTATCTTCATTTGCTTCTTGGAAGATTTCGGACCATGATTTAATTTGTTTTGTTGAAATTTGGTTTTGGGTTGATGTTTCTTTCATCTTCCCTTTGCCTTTATCTCTCAGTTTGGGGGGCATGTTGCAAAAATTCTCTGGTGAGGAAATCGGGTAAAGAATTAGATTCTCCCTTAATATATTCAATTTCGAAATCAAATATGCTTAAAATAGCCTGCCATCTTGCAAAAATTTGTTTGGAAGCAATATTTTGAACATCTTTTTGTAAAACTTCTTTTGCTGATTTGCAATCAATTCTCAAGAGGAATTTTTGATTTAATAAATCACTTTGAAATTTGGTAATACATAAAACAATCGACAAAATTTCTTTTTTTATGGTACTATAATTTTGCTGAGTTGGATTCCAGTGCCTAGAGGTAAACTGTACAATTTGTTCCTTGCCATTTTTTACTTGTTTTAAGATTCCTCCATATCCTATTTCTGAAGCATCTGTTTCAACTATTTTTGGGCATGATGGGTCTGCTAAATGTAAGCACGGTAAATCTATGATTTGTCTTTTTAATTTGGGATACAATATTGGTATGGACATCAGTCCATGGTTGTGGTTTCTTTTTTAATCTATCATACAATGGTTTACATAATTTGCTAAGTCCTGGATAAAAATCTATGACATAATTTAGGCTTCCTAGCAATCTCTGTAGTTGGATTTTGTCCAAGATATTGTTTGGAAATTTGCTAGCAAATTCTATGGATCTTTCTATTGGGGTAATGGTGCCTTGAGTAATATAGTGGCCTAAAAATCTAATTTTTGTTTGAAATAGACTCATTTTGGATTTGGAAATAACTAAACCATTGTTCTTGATAATTTTAATGAAAATATGTAAATGTTTGAAATGTTTGAAATGTTTATCCAAGTTTTCCGAGAAAACTAAGACATCTATATAAACAATTGTAAATTGAGAGTATGGATTGAAAATATCATTCATTATTCTTTGGAATTCAGAAGGAGCATTTTTTAATCCAAACGGCATTACATTCCATTCGTATTGTCCAAATGGAACTGTGAAAGCTGTTTTATATCTTTCTTCTTCTTTGATCTGGATTTGCCAAAATCCTGATTTCATATCAAATTTTGAAAAAATGTTTGCATTACAAAGTTTTTGTAATAAATCTTTTTTATTAGGTATTGGGTACCTAATCCATTTTAATGCCTGATTTAAAGGTTTATAATTAATAACTAATCTTGGTGTTCCTCTTTCTATTTCTGCATTTTTTATAACATAGAAAACTGAACAATTCCAAGGAGAGCTACTCTTTCTTATTAATTTTTTGTTTAAAAGATCCTGAATTTCTTTCTTACAGAATTCTTCCATTTCTTTATTCATTTGAATTGGTCTTGCTTTTGTAGGAATTTGTCTTTCATCAAAGTTATTTTCATAAGGTAATGTTACTTCATGTTTCTTTCTATCCCAAAATGCGTTGGGAATATCTGAACATATGGATGATTCTATTTCTTCTTTTATTTGATTGATTCTTTTTGTAATCTCTCTTTTTGTAATTGTTCATTTAATTTTTTAAAACTTATTTCTTCTTGTAAAAAAGAGATTTGTTTATGTTTACAGTTTATCAGGTTGTTTATTTGACTATTGTGAATGGATAAGGATTTTAATAAATTAAGATTCCTTATTTTGGGTTTTTTTCTAAGAAAGGAAATTCAACTTTTGTGTTTAAAACCTTAGATGTAATTGAGTGATCTGTAACTTTATAAGGTTTAAGTAATGAAATGAATGGTGTTCCTAAGATAACATCTTGAGTGATATCTTTGACCATTAAAAAACATGTTTGATATTTAATTCCCTTATTACAGATTTCTGCATTAGGGGTTTTGTAAGTAATTTTTAATCTTTTACCATTTGCTGCCTTAAGGCTTTCAGAGGTTTTATCATAATATTTTGTTGGAATTATTCCTTCTCTTACACAATTTTGATCAGCTCCTGTATCGAAAAGAGCTATCATTTGTATGGAGAATTCATTTTTTATTACTAAATTTATTTTTATTAAATATCTTTGGATTGAAACCTCTGTAAGTACCATCATATATTCTTGTGTTTTTTCTTCTGTTTCAGGATCAGGTTCTTCTGTAGAAGAGGTTTCATGCCAATCTTCATTTTTTAAATCTTGGATGTGTTTTTCATTTGTTGTTGTTCATTCTTTAAATGTGAAAGTTCTTTTTTGATTTCTTTTATTTCCATTTGTAATTCTGAATTTGTAATTTGCCTAGGTTTTGTATTTTCATATCTATTAAAATTATTTCTTGTAAATTATACATTTGTGAAGGATTAGAAACTACTTCTTTTTCTTTATTGTTTTTTAATGAATTTTTTAATTTTAGTAAATATTCTCGTTTAAGATCCGGGTCTTGAATTTTATCGATAACTTCTATTATAAATTCTTGATCTTTTGTTAACATGTTTATTGAAGATTCTTCTTTAGAAGATTCTGATGTTGAACGTAATTCATCAATTTGTAAATCTTCTGATTCTGTTGTTGTATCTTGGTCAGAAGACGTAGATTCTAAAAGGATTTCATTAATCTTTTGTTCAATATCTTCATCTAGATTTAAATTATTAATTTTTCTCTTAATCTTACAGTATTTCGAAATATGTCCAGGTTTTCCACATCGGTAACATTTTATTATTTTATCTGGCTTATTAAGAGATTCTTGTTGTTTCTTTACTTTCCTATATTTTTTGTATTTTGGTTTTTTATAATATTCGGGGATATTATTCTTTTTCCTTTGTTTTGGCTTAGATAGACAACAAGTTTTTGAAAAAGAATACTCATCTTTGATGTCAAATTGACGACAGAATGATCCTAATTCTTTTTTGCAAATATATCTTTCTTTTTTTAGTTGTTTTTGTAATTTTAAATCTTGACATACTTTTAATCCTTCCTTTTGGGTAAAACTGATTAATTCTCCATATGTGAGTTTTTCATAAGGAATTATTCCTTTATAATTTTCTCTAATTTGATTTCTGACCTTTTCTCCTAAGAGATTAGGAAGTCCTGCTAGAAATTTTTCTTTCCAAAAAGGTTGTTGGTTGTCAGGTCTTTGCATTACTCTAGTCATAAAAACATCTTTATACCATTTGAAATCTGTTAATTTTTTACATTTTAAGTTTGATAATAATTCTGAATTTCTATCTTTAAGGTGAGATGGATCACCTATAAAATGTTTGAAATTGAGAAAATTAAGGTTGCAACTGCATCCTGAATTTCTTTCCTTCATCATCATAAATGACTCTTCCTTGGTCATCTCTTTTGATAGCTTTTAATATTTTTTCATGTTGTTCTTTAGTGAGTGCATGATCCCACCATCCTTTAGCTGACCAGTAATCCGGCTACTAAAAGGTTGGCTATAGCTTGATCGCTAATTAGACCATTTTGATTTTGTGTTTTATAAACATTGGAAACCATTGTCATTTGTTGTAATAGATTGAGAATGTTATATTCAGACATGCCATCAATATCCATTCATATATAGTATTAGCATTATATTTATTTTGAAAAACTGGTTTTTCCTCAATATTGAGGTCTGGTGCAGTTGTTTTTGGATAATATAATTTTTAGGTTCTCTCCAATTCATTTTATTAATTTGATTATCTTCAGACTGTTCATTCTCAGATTGAGAAGTTTGGTCTAATGTATTTATTGAATTTTGTGTTTGTATAGGAGTATCTGGGGCTATAAGCTCCGATCCTAAAGCATTGAGTCTATCTTGTATTTCATTTAAAAATGTTTTTTGAAGATTTTTTGGATTTTGGAAATTTTTTGGAATTTCATAGGGTGTAAATATTGGTTCCGTTGAGGATTCTTTAATATTTCTTTTATTATGTGCCTTTTGGATGTGATGCAATTAAGTCTTAGATATGATCCAATTGATTTCCTATAGAATGAAGATTCAGATTTGTAAAATTATTCTGTTCAAGAATCAATTTAATATCTTTTGATGAGATTTGTTCTCCTGCATCAGGACTTCTCATTTTCAAAGGACTTGCTTTTATTCCAAAATTTTTGTGGTTATATTGGATTTCCGTTAGAGGAGGGTGTTGAGATTCAATTTCTCCTCTAGTAGTTTGCCATTTGTTATTATTTTTATCATATTAATAGAGTTTAAATAATATTCGTTGAACCATTTGAAAAATTCTATATTGATTCTATGGTTATTCATAAACTCATAATATTTTTGAAGAATTTCTTCCTTTTCATTTCCATAATTTTTAAAATATTCTTCTCTTAAAACTTTGTCTTTATTTGAGTAGAAATGTTTTCTACACCATTCCTTGTTGATCTCAAAAGGTTTTTGTATAACGTAAATCTCTGATTCTTCCTCTATTTTTACATTATTAGTCATTGAAGAATAAGTTGGTGACATGACTGGTGAATCATGAGGGCTTTCTGTTTGCCTAGCATAAATAGGTTGGGCTACTTTTGAGGAGTTATTAATTCCTTGTAAATTAGTCCTAAACGAGCTAGGTACCGAAGGTGTGGATTCTCTAGCTGTTCTAAACTCATGTTGTTGGGTATTTGCAAATGATATTGGTATTGAGGAGACAGATGTCCTAGCTGTTTTGAAATCTTGTTGTTGGCTATCAGTAATAGATTCTTCTTCTATATTTAATCCTTGGAATGCTGAACTTGAACTAGCTATATCAAAAGAATATCTCGGAGGTAGTCTTTTTGGTCTATTGAAGACTAATTCTACTGTGCCATCCTGATGTTGAGAGATTTCTCTTAATGATTATTCCTAACTGGAATTGGTTCTATTGGATCAGTAGCACCTTCTAATTTCCATCTTTCAGGCAGATTAACTTCATGCCATTGGATAGTCTTGGGTATCACAGTATGGGCTCTTGTAGTGTCAGTCTCTATTAAAAGAGTAGTTTCTCCTTTTGGGCTTTGTAATAAAGCTTTAGTGTTAACTACGGAATACATTGCTTTAAAGTGTAACTTGTAAACTAGGGTTAAAACTTCAGATCCTGGAAGCATTTTGTAATTGTGGGTATGAATTTGAAGAGTTAATGACCTTAAAATATTTTTGTCTGTTAAAGATACCATAAAATTTGGATAGCAATTGAAATGTATTTGTCCTGTACAAAGACTTGTTTCTATTGTTCCTAATAAAGAATCATTAAACATAATGTGTCTTTCATCTCTTAAGACAATTAAGATTGAGGTATTTTTTGTTGCTTCTACACTAAGAGGTTTTACACCTACTTGGACTAATCCAAAATGAATATATTTGTGTTTTTGCTCTTTAAGTTTATTAATGAGTGTTTTATCAAGTAATTGAATAGTTTGGTATTCTTTTTGGATAGGAAGACTCTTTTCTTTTGTTATTATAATGTAATTACAGAAAGCATTAAAATTCTCAAAAGTTGTTTTCTTGTATATTTGATTTATAGGGACAATAGGAATGTTCCAATTGTCAAATCTTTGGGGAACATTTTCATAATGTTCTTCTTGTTCATTAACCGTTTGAGAGGCTTGGTCTGAATCTTGGGATTTAATGGAAACTGAACTTGCAGAAGAGTTGGTTCTCCTAAGAAATGGTAACATATTTTATTTTCTATTTTCTTACTAAAGGGGAGTTCTACTATCAAT
>AWWV01011871.1:0-11685 GCA_001974805.1 Corchorus capsularis | reverse complement strand
TTGCTTTTGATTTAGCAACCTGGGGACACACCAAACCAAAGGCTTTTTATTTCTCTTTTGTTTTATATATAGGCATAGAAGCAAGTAGCCAGTTCCCATTTAATCTGGAGCAAAGCAAAGCAATAACTGCAGCTTGAAAGTGAAAATTTCCAGCTACATTTTCCATGTGTTTTTTTAACATTATTTGTCCTGACCATATGGTTATTGTATTGATTTAGCAGTACAAAACTATCATTGATGCTCAAAAAGAATTGCAGACAAATTGGCATAAGATTCTTTTTGTTGATTTGGTTTTTCTTAAACCAATAATGCTGAGAAAATCTAAAGAGGAAACTGATGTTTGAGTTATGGGTTTTGATAAACAATAAAATGACCTAAAAAACCATTTCAACCCATGGAATTATTACTTGGCAAATATGAGTCAGCCATGATAGTGACAATTTGGTTACAGGTTACAAGCATATTGATTTGAGGCACGTATCTGATGGCTAAGTATTTAGTACATTGAACTTTTAGTGGCTCCCAGGGATATCTTTTCTTTCTCTCTGTGATTTTGACAATGTCCTTTTATTTTGGAATTTCTTTAGGAAGGACAAGGACCATAATCATCATGATAACAATCAAGCTCATCATGTTGGACGCTGAACTTAACAGATTTGTTAAATCAATGGCAGGAATACCTACAAAATTAGTAAAATTTAAAAACTAGGTGAAAGTTTAAAGAAAGCCCTAATATTGTTAAGGTGGGACTGGCACGTAAGAAAAATTTTTTCCGCAAAATGTGTAAAATAAATGTTTGAGATTTGGGACCTTGCATACGTAACCGTCTTTGTTGGTAGACTCATCCATCAAACTCAGGTATGGGACGCAGTTCAAATCCGTATTAATCAGAGCAAACCTCTCAATACCATAGGGATGCCAAAAAAAAATTTAAGTACTCTCTTGGGCATGTATTATAGATGAGCATAAAAATGTATGATGTATCTATCTATAGAAAAATTGTCAACAGAACAAGTATTGAAGTGGGCCTGGTTTGAAAAGGAGGAAAGAATTGGGCCTTGTTTGAAACATCAATCATAAATGGACTCGGGTCTTGAACCCAATTGTAAACCTCTAAATTTTGAGAAGAACTCAACTAACAGGAAATTATCGAAGTGGCAAGTTGAAAGAAGAGACAGATGAAGCTAACTTGGAACAAGAACAAGAAGAACAATAAGAAGCGGCCCTTGGAAGCTATAGGAAACTACCCAAACCTTCCTTTTGAGCAACAAAACCCAGATGTTGATTCTCAGCTGCAAAATGAAGAATCCTCTTCTTCTCAAAATCAAGAGAAAGCCCCTGCTGCTGATTCCTTGGATTCTGACGCTAAACAGCTTGCCCAATCTTTCCAAGCCCAAGGCACCAAGCTTGCTGAGGTATATACTACTCTCTCCCTTGCTCTTCCTGTCCTCTTCGCTATCAATTGATTGTAGGTGTTCAAAGAGAGATATTCTTGGATTAAATTGATATATGAAAATGGGTATTTGATGATTGCCTTAATGTGCCTTATTATGCTATTATTATATATCCGTTGATGGTGATGAGTTTTACCAATTTATGAACTGATTATGGGACTTTTGCTTCCTCGTATTCTAAATTCTGTTACTTGGTGACACGTTTTACTAATCCACCCCCCCCCCCTCCTTACTTTTTTTGCAAGATACTAATTTCCCCCTTTATTCGACTGAATTATAATGCAATGAGTGGAATTTTGGAAATAACCCAGAATTGATTTGATTCTAGCCGCTAAATGGAGTTGTAGCAAATTTAAAAGGAAGAATTAAGAAGAGTAGGGTAAACAGAGGGAACATAAACTAGTGGAGTTGAGCTTAGATATTATAAATGCTTTGTTTACTATGTTTGTAGTTTCCATCAGAACATAAAATGGGCTACTTTTTGTTTGTCGGTTTATTATCCTATTTTGCCACTTTTTCTGTGGGTGTTCATTTCATTCTCAGTATATGTAATCTACTTTTGAAGGATGGAAAATACCGGGAAGCACTTGGGAAGTGGGAGGCTGCTCTTAATTTGATGCCTGAAAATGCAGTTCTACATGAACAGAAGGCACAAGTTCTGCTAGAAATAGGGGATGCATGGAGTGCGTTGAAGGCGGCAACACGTAAGTTTCATGAGTTCCTATTACTTCCTTCATCATTGTGCTTTTCGATGCAGTTTTCAGTTACTTGTATTTAGGTGCCACTGTTCAAGTGTTTCTTAGATTGAAAGTGCCTAAGACTAGATGAGAATCTCCAAAATGTGCTACAGATTTCTGCTTTTTTGTTTGTTTGTTTGTTTGTTGCATTGAGGATATATAAGTTTAAGGTTTTGCTTTGCTTATATGTGGATTTACTTGGCAGGAGCAACTGAGTTGGAAGCATCATGGGCTGAGGTATGTTAGCCTTGTAACATAAATGCAATGCCAGATTCAGCTTTATTCTTCACCTTTCAGAACATCATATATCCTTTATAATTATGTTCCATAAACATGAGCTTTATTCTCAAAGGGTTTGGAACATTCTGATTCATATGTTAGTATATTACCTGCAAAATTTGAACACATTGACATGGTTTCGCACTTAATACTCTGTAGTCTATCACTAAATTAATGATACCAGAGAGATGCACAAAATGGTGAATTCCTAGTATTGATCTATAAAAGTGGTTGAATTTCCACATGGGCAGCTTCCTTAGGAATCCCTTTCTTGCTACCTGTATCAATACTGGCTTAGTGAAATTTAATGTTTTTTTTTTTTATTAATGACTTCATTGCATCAAATTTGTACTCTAAAATTTGTTCACAATCTATACCTAATGTTTCTTTTATTTTCTAAGAGATTGGCTTGTTTTTCAGGCATGGGTAACTCTTGGTAGAGCACAATTAAACTTTGGAGAGCCTGATAGTGCCATTGAGAGTTTTGATAGAGCTTTAGCTATCAAGGTACGTCTTCAATATTTGTCAGGTTTTAGTGCTTTGCCTGGCCCTCCACTGTTTGAGAAAGTGCGCTATGTCCAGGATCTTTGAGCCACTGCTTTAATTTTCTAAAGATCTGGTGGTTAAATTGGTCTCAAAAGTTTGTTTGACTACTTTGACAAACTTTTATATTCTAGGAAATGCCAAATAAAGTAGATTATCAAACTTGTTGAATGAAATATTAGATTTTATCAATGAAGCCTCTGAAATCTGTTGATACATCATATTCATTTCCTAGTTTTAGCTCTGACCGCCTTATATCTGTACCCTGTTTCTATTTTAAATTTATGCTATAATAATCTGTATTCAGATACTTGCTCATGTTTGCTGAATTCCTCTCTTTTGCAGCCTGATTTCGTTGAGGCACAAGATGACAGGAAGACTGCAGTGCATCTCATAAAAAGAAGAAAGCAGCTTCACATATCTGGCTTGAGTACTGATAAAAGCCGTTACATGGTGGGTGACAAAACTGAGGCCTTCGGGTAGTTTCTAATGGAGAATTGTGTCAGCGAATAGAGGATACACCACGATGATGAAGTCCTCAAGTTCTCATACGACTTTAGAGAGAGAGCTTTATGACAGAAACTAGGATTTGCCTGCAAGGAAAAAGTTGTCCGTACAGAATGTTAAGACATTTTGTCTTATCAAAGTTTATGCAAATGAAGGATGTTGTTCCAGCGTTCCAGGAAACCTTTGTCAAATTTAAAGCGCTACACAATGTACAGATAAGTTGTTCGAAGAGCATGTATAAGTACTGGAAATCATTAGACATCTCATTTTCTGACATGGAAGGTGTTGGTGATTATTTTTGTTTTTGTTTTTTATTGGTAGCTTCAAAGTATTTTTGTTTAAAAGAATAGTTAATTGTGGTATTAGCTATAAAGTTGCGTATTTTAAAGGCAATCCTGACTCTTGCTTGAGTTATTTTTAACCTTAGCTACTTTTTTTTTTTAACCTTAGCTACTTTGATTAGTTGTCCACCAATGTCTCCAGTATAAAACCGGCCACCTTTGAAATACAATTTCGCCAAGCGATGAGCCACCCCATCCATTCCCATTAACCCAATTAATCTTCAATATGTTCAATTAATTCAATGTCTATGACAGTGTCATGGAACAACAATTTCATTGGTTTGATCCAACCAAAGCCTTGCATACCTACTCTATTGTTTGGAACTTGGCAAGCTATGTATGACCAAATTACAAAACAATAGAAATTATGCAGTTTTCTGATGGATTTGCAATTTTGCCTTTTCAGATTCATGGTTGACAACATTCCCGTCAGTTTTTTCAGATTCATGGTTGACAACATTTCCGTCAGAGTTTTTTATAACATGGAATCGTTTGGAGTTGCATTCCCCACCAACCAGCCCATGAAGATTTACTCAAGTCTAACGCCGTTTACTGGGCAACACAAGGTGACCTTGTCAACACTGATTGGTCAGTCTCTACCTCTTACAGAAACTGTTATTTGTGCCTAGAATTCTTGTTAAACAGGTCCGAATTGTGACCCGACCCGAAATTTGTGGAGCTACGGATTTTGTGGATTTTTCCTGGAGGTCTGTGATGGAAGCGGAGGGATTGGGCCGAAGCCTAGTTCTCATAGTCAGAATAGGAACTAAATACCCTATGTTTATATAAGGGATTTATATCTTGTATTCTTCATTAGTTGTATCATTTTCTCCCAAATTAATAAGAATCTCTCTCTGCCCATGGATGTAGATCAAATTGATTGAACCACGTAAAATCTTCTTGTTATTGTTTATTGTTTTAGACTTGTTTAATCGCAACAGAAACTTTAAAGCCAATGCCTGTATTTGGTCAGGATCTCAATCTTCCTTCGCCTCCACCACCACAAATTCACTTCAAGATGGTGCTTGGCAGGATCAAAATCTAGAAATCTAGATGTAGCTGGGCGGAACAGAATCAGATGGGTGCAAACCAAGTTCATGGTTTACAATTATTGCTCTGACTTGAAACGTTTCCCTTGTATCCCACCAGAATGCAAGCGCTCTAGGTTCCTCTAGACACAAATTTGAGACTACTTGTTACCCTCTTACAAACATACAAGTTGTATTTATGAAATTCTTTATTCTTTAATTGTTTCTTTCAAGAATTTACAATTACATAAATAACTTTTGGTTCCAATTTAATCTAGGTGTATCGGTTAACCATAGCTATGGCTCACTCTACCCATTGATTCAGCCAAAAGGTGCAGACACCGAGCCCCTTATGCAAGGAATTGGACTGACTTTCCCTAGGGTTCTTATCTTAGTTATAGAATTGATACAACACTGTTGAGTATAACTCTCAATTGCTCAATCTAAAGAGAAATCTATGCAGACCTGCTACATTGCACATAGTATGCCGAGCGGCACACTTCTACACCCAGCACCAAACGAAGCTCAAACATGGATCGACTCAAGGGCCCATTTAGCATCCGTACACTTGGGCCTGGATAAGGCTTAAGCCCACACGGAAATCCACCTTATGGGCTGACTACCACTATAAATAGGGTACACTTCTCTCATTTATTCTCTAATTCGAAACCCTAATCTCTAAACCTAGCTCCTAAATATTCTCTAATACTTGGACGATCTGCTGACTTGACCGTCGGAGTGCTAACGCGGAGATCAAACCCTACACTCCTAGGTGTTTTGCTGTCTTGCAGGTCTTCCATCTTCTAGGTTTCAGAGGCTAAACTTGATGATCTACGAGGATCGTCCTTGTTGATAATTTAGTCATCACTAATGGCGCTGTCTGTGGGAACTTTCGAACTGAAGCTATGTCTACCCCAAACAACACACCACTGATCCGCAGAACTCACCTAAATACAACATTACGGACCGTCGGATTGGAGCCCCCTCATGAGACACCCGATGTACAACTTTCCAGAAGCACATCAATGATTCAAATTAAAGAACTCTTTGCCAAAGACCAAACTGGGGGGCAGGAGTTAAAACTTATACGATCGGCAGAAGTGTCACATATGGAGATCCTTGTGATGATTACAAATTGGAAAGATTTAATTGTTGTAGGACCTGAACAAGGGAGAACGACAACATTGTAGATTGCCAAAAGTGTCAGAACATAGGAGAATAGAAACCTCGAAGATTGGCAGAAGTGTCAGAGTATAGGAAAACAGAAACATCGAAGATCGGCAGAAGTGTCAGATATGTAGATCCTTACGTTGATTACAAACTTGAAAGATTTAATCGTCGTAAGACCCGAATATGGGAGAACGACAACATTGTAAATCGACGAAAGTGGTCGTATGACCCGAACATGGAAGAACATATACATCATAGATCAGCATAGTGCCAGATATGGAGATCCTTATGATGATTACAGATTTGAAAGATTTAATGGGCGTAGAACCCGAACGTGGGAGATGTAGACACCCATATTGGTCTTATATCCTTTAATTTAGGTCATTTATTTCTATTTATGCAATTTAAGGTCATTAGGACCAATTTTGCTCACTTAGTATGTCTCTTTACTTGATAGCATTTGTTAAAAGTAAAAATTGAAAAAAAAAGAAAAAAGAAAAGAAAAAAAGGAAAAAAGAAGAAGAAGAATTTTTATTAGTAAATTTATCATCTTAATTTTGAATGGTCTTTGTTTGGACTCCTATTGTAATCCTACATTTGGATCTTTGTTGCTTTGGGTCATCTTTGTGTAATCTTAATTGGGATTGGACCCAATTTGCTTAGGGCCTCATAATTACTCTTGGATCTAGTGTAACTTGAAGCCCAAATGCAATTCAATAATAAATTTTGGCTTCATTTAAAGGAAATGCAAAAAAATATAATAATAATAGTAATAATAAGACATAAGTAGTATGGCATTTATTTACAGAACAGTGCCAAATAAATACAAATTACATGCCCTCTATTTAAATGTATATATACAGAAGATTACATGCCATTTTTGTTTAAAAGGAAAACACCAAAAAAAAAAAGTGCAGGAAATTACATGCGATTTGATTATATTACATGAGTTAATAAATACAAGTTGATCTGCCCGCACTGGCGCAACGGGCGTGCTTTTTATAACATTTTGATTGAATTTCTTGAAAACATATAGTCTTTGATTAAACATAAATGAGACCTTAAAACTAAGATTCCATTGTCTCAAACAATGGTTTTGCATTATGTAAAAAACCCATAACCTATGCAAAATATTAAAATCTTCAATATGTTTAATGCTTGGGCCATAGCTTGGGCTGCGATTAGAAGACTTTAGCTTCTAATCACAATCTTCAACCTGTTTTTGCAAATAACCAAAAAAGAAAAACAGAGGGATAGAAGCCGGAGTTAAAACCTGGAAATTGAGGAGTTGATAGAATTGAATAAAAAGACTGAAAACCGAACAGAGCATCAAATGGAAGAATATATAGTGATGATATAGATATGACCTTTAAGGGTATTTAGTGATGGAATACGAATCGATCTATTCATTGTAACCGTTTTTTTTAATTGCTTTTTATTTTTGCTCTGGTGCATTTAAAATAATTATTGAGTGTTAATCAAACCTTTATAATTTTTTGATCATGTTTAATTTTTGCTTTTAAAAAAAAATTTTAGGGATGGAATTGTTTCAGGTTTTGATTGGATTGTTCAATTCAATTCTGGAATTAATGAGCAGATTTAAATGACATGGGGCTTTTTGAGTCATTTGTCAATTGAGAAATGACAAAAAGTCTAGTTTTTTAATTCCCCTAAGAATGCAAAGTTAAAACTTTTAAGTAATTTGTCAAGTGAGAAAAGATGTAAAAATTTAGTTATCTAACTCCTCATCAATCTTTGATGGGGGTTTTTAGTAATTTCATTACTCTATTCAAATAATATGTAGTATATATAATATATATATATATATATAAACTAATTATTCATTTATATTATATATATATATATTTATATATATTCAATTAAAATATAAGTTCTACCGTTGGTTTAAACTCCAAACTAATTTCTATAGTAAATGAATTTAGAGTTTAAACTTTAAACTTTAAGTTTAGACTATGGAGACTTCTCTATCAGATAACTTCTTGAATGGAGACAGTGCTTTGACGTTGTTATTGGGATTGTTCTATTTTCTTTTTTAAGAAACAGATTTTTGTAAAAATAATCGACCCGGGAAAAAAAAAACCAAAGTCAATAAATGCAGCACTTGTGGAATTGACATGGAACTTTTTGAGTCATTTGTCAATTGAGAAATGACCAAAAAGTTTAGATATTTAATCCTCTCAAGAATAAAAAGTTAGGATATTTAAGTAATCTGCGAAGTAGGTAAAGACGAAAAATATCACTTCTCCAGCTCATCATTAATCAGGGGTAGGGATCTTTTAGTAATTCCACCCAACTCATCATTAATCCAGGGTAGGGATCTTTTAGTAATTTCACTACTCTATTAAAGTCAATTGAAAAATGACCAAAAAGTCTAATTATTTAATCACCTCAAGAATCAAAAGTTAGGGCATTTAAGTAATCGGTCAAGTGTGAAAAGACGAAAAAAATTAGTTCTCTCGCTCCTCATTAATCCGGGGTAGGGATCTTTTAGTAATTTCCATATGTTTATTCAAATAATATGTAGTATATATTGGAATAAAGTAATACAATCCTTTTTTTATTATTTTTTTTCTCTCTCCTTAGCTCATCCTCCTCGAAGCTTTAGGCTTCAAATTTTCCCCACAAGGTTGCTGCAAAACAAGGTTTAAAACAGGTTAGCAACAATTAAAGCCAAAAACAACATCTAATTAGTACTAAGGCACTATAGTACTTATCTTCTTTGGACATGGGGGACCAAGCTTGGATGGTCCCCCTCGCCACATCAGCAAGCTAGTGCACCAGCAAATGAGGCAAAACAACAAGGTTCATAGCCATTAAACACAAGGAAAAATGTTATTAGCATGGACTTGCCGACCAAGCTTCACTAATGCAGAAATTTGTCCCTCAAAATAATCCAATGTACAAAGCAAAAGAAGATTGGAGTCAAGAAGCATATCTCAATAGTTAAAAAGGAATACAAATTAGGGATGTGGCAAATCCAATGGTCAGTAAAGGAGGGAGTACCATAAGTTCAAAGTAAGAAGTACATCAGAAAATTGTCAACAGGACACAAGCTATCCATAAGCAGACACAAGGAAGACACAAGCAATAAACCAATCAGGTGGAAGCAAAAAGCCAAGTCACCATGGCAGAATTATAAGCTAGCCAGTTTTTGCCATTTCGGCGCACAAGGACAAAACACAAAGCCAGGCCAGCTGCCATAGTGTCATCACCAAAACCTTACAGAATCATTGGATACAGATGCAAGCAGAAGAACATGGACTTTTAATGCACTTACAACCATCAGATTAGGATACAAAGCAATTCAAAGGACAGGTGGCATCATCAACCATGACATATCAAATGCATGAAGGTACAAGAGTCATCAACAAGAGTAAAATTAAGACAGATCCGTCTGATGCAGTGTGCCAAACAGATCAGAGTCTTTCAAGCATACAGGCAGAGGCAGTAAATAATGAACTATGGCACACACAAGTAAATCCCTTTTACAAGGGCCACATCACCCCATTTTCAACCAACAGAAAGCATGAAAAAAGCCAGCTAAGACCTAAAAATACTCAGCCATTGGAAAACTCAGGCATATATATATATATACCAACAGTAGCTAAAGAGGACACAGATCCCAAAAAAAACATAAACCCTAGTTTCTTTTCCTGTTCTTCCATTTTTTTTTTCAGTAAACCGAAAATACAAAAAAACTTCTCTTTTCTCCTTCCTTTTCGTTTTTTTCCTACCTTTACAGCAACAACAAAGAAATCCTTACCCTTTTTTTGAGCCACGTCTTACTTCCTTCTACCTTCCGTTTCTTGTGTGTCCAAGTCTTACTTTCCTCAACCGAAAACAAAAACAAAAATGGGGTTAGGGTCGGTTTAAATAGAGTTGTAAGTCAGAGAGCTCAAAATCAAATTTGGTTTGGGAAAAACATAAAAGAGGGGGTGGAGAGAGACATACTTGAGTCTGGGATCGATCTAACGGTGAACCGAGGCGGATCTGACAATGGAAATAGCTCCGGTTTAAGCTCGATTAAGGCGTTTCTCAACGGCGTTTGGAGAATCTAAGGCCAGATCTGAACTTAGCAAGGCTCGAGGACGCTAGCAGCAAAGTTTCAGACCCAACAAGCAAAGCAGCGCACTGCGTTCAGAGGGAGAGGTGAGAAGGTACAAAAAAGAAAGGTTTTTTTTTCTATCTGTTTGCGTTTTTTTTCTTTATTCGATCTTTTCCTTTCATATTATGTATATATACATGTTAATCTGGTTTTATTATTGTAGTATATATATGGGCATTTAGTTGGTTAGTGGATGGTGGCCCAAAGGTCCCTCTTTGTCCATCAATCCGGCCTTGTTTATTTTTATATATATATATTTTTTTATATATTGTTAATTAGCTTGATTTAGTTAGTTATTAAGGGGGTAATGCCGTTGTTGACTTTAGGAATTAATATTGGTATATAGGTAAATAAGGAAAGTATGAGGAATTAAGATGTTAATTAAATAAAGTCAACTTGGTTAGAAGTCAAGTCAGGGATAATTTTGAGGATTGATTTAAATAATTTAAGGGCTAAAAAAAACGTGGCCTTTCATTGAATGATTATTAGGAAATGATAAATAGCTAATTTAGGCATATCTAACCATTCAATATCTTAATAGGGGTTAACGAAATTAGGGAGTAAAAAGGGAAATAATATAAGGAATAAGCTTTAACTTGAATATATTCTGGAAGCAAGTATCATGTAAGGGATTTAAAAAATGGCTTTTAGTAGTTGATCTTGGGAAATAGGGGTTTGGGTAGGGTTGAGGATGACATGGGTTTTCAAATTTTGTTTGGGCCTAGACTTCTTAAAGCCTTGCTGATTTTTTATTTCTTCGTTGGGCCTGCTGGGCCACTTAAAATGGAACTTGGTCTTTATCTTGTATTTTTGTTGGGCTTTCTAAATTCTTATTGAGTTTTACATATAATTTGGGCTCTAATTTGTATATCCTAGTTTTAATATTGGGTTTTTAATAGAATAAATTTGAATACAAGGAGTGATAAGGTTCATGTGCACCCATATTTATTTTACTTATTTATTATTATTATACCTTGTCATTTGAGAATAATAAATTGGACCCGATGATGGAACGATCAATTGGGACTTTGACAATTTTTGTCAGTCTCAATTTGGGTTTCCTAGGCTTGGAACATCCAGATGGGGGTTTTAGCCAGTATGAGTGGCGGGTCCTCAAATGGTGTTCCTCGTATAATTATTTGGTAAAAATGCACTTAACTGGGAAAAACATGCATCATATGCATCCATGCACTAAAAGTCCAGTACCCCAATAAAAATTAAGAGTCAAAATAAATAGTAATCAAGAGTCAAAGTAATAGTAATTAAGTGAAAAGAGATTAATCAAAGTCGAGGCAATAGTAATCAGTAAATCAGAAATTAAGTAAAAAAGGATACATAAGAGTTAAAGTAAATAGTAATCAGTAAATCAATAATAAAATAAAAGGATTAATCAAGTAAATTGATAATTAAGGCAGTAGTAACCAGTAAAATCAATAAATTAAGTAAAAAGATAAGTAATCAGTAAATTGATAATTAAAGGGTCAAGGTAAGAGGTTAAAT
>AWWV01011869.1:0-32553 GCA_001974805.1 Corchorus capsularis | reverse complement strand
GGTTATTTTGTTGCAAGGAATGTTCTTGGGCGAAATGAGTGTTCGAATTTTGGAGCAGCGTTCTTTGTGGAATTGTATTTGGAAGTCGAGGGTTTATCCAAAAATTCAGTATTTTATGTGGAGATTAGTTAAAGGACTGCTTCCTGTTAGATCAATTTTGCAACAGCGTGGAATGATGGTAGATGATGAGTGTGTGATTTGTGGTGAGGGGAGGGAGGAGATGGAGCATTTGTTTTTTCATTGTCAGCTTAGCCGAGCTATTTGGGAATTGCAGTGTCCTTGGTTTCTGGATTATCAAACAACATGGGCTGGGAGGGATGATATGTGGCAGAGATTGTTTCAAAAGGCTTCCCAATTAGGTTCCATTGAAAGGGTTTTTGTTTCTTGCTGGGCTATTTGGTATAATAGGAATCGATGTTTACATGAGGCTTTTAGTAATACACCTCAAGCAGTGGCGAGAAGTATAAATTATCATATGCAGCAGATATCCCAAGCTAGTGCTATTCATGAACTGGAGGTGATTGATAGGCTGCCGATTCGATGGAATACACCACCTCCAGGAGTAATTAAAATCAATATGGATGTTGCTTTTGACAACTCGAGTAAATTGGCTGGTATTGCAGCGGTGATGAGGGATTCGAATGGTGGAATAAGGGGATGCAAAATGAATTTCAAGCAGTTTGTTTTAAGTGCATTGTATGCTGAGGTTTTTGCTTTGCGAATGGGAGTGCAATAGGCTAAGGAAGAGGGTATTAGAAGCTGTATTTTGGAAAGTGATTGCCTTGTAGCAATTTTGGCAATTAACAGTCAAGAGCGATGTAATTGGGAGGGTGCATGTCTTATTAGTGAGATTCGTGATTTAATTAGTTTTTTCGATAACATTTCGTTTGTTCATGTTAAGAGAGAAGCTAATTTGTGTGCTCATAGGTTAGCAAGATTTGCTTTGACAAAGGTTGTAACTTGTGTGCGGTACAGGTCTTTGCCACCTGATGTTTGTAACCCGGATGTTATATAATGAAATTTTTTATTCTCAAAAAAAAAAACTACAACTTTTTTTTTCTTCCTTTATTGAAAAATCACTTCAATGTCAAGTACTTCAAAGTCATAAACTTTAGGATCATGTTCATTTTTTTTTCAAGGGGACAACTATTGGAAAACTTACTAAGTTTACCAATGCCTCTTCTCCCTTATACATTTTTTTATTTTTTATTTTATTTTTTTGAACAATCACCATCCCTTTCTTTGAACGACAATTGAGACAATCACCTTTTGATTCCATAAATGCAAGGGATTTGTAGTAGTAGTAATCCCCCACACTTATTCTTCTTGTAGTCTCAATAAGAACTAAAGTGTAACAAGTCAATACTTCACTAATCACGAGAAAAGGATAAGAGAAACTTGTTGTTCTTTAAAAGGATAAAAGGGTTCTTTGGGTAAATGTGGCTAACAAAAAAAATAGGTTGGCTTTTAGGCTAAAAGGGTTGAATCCTAAATGCATGAATTTTCAATTCAATGAATAACAAAAATCAAATAAGCATGGATATATTTCGCTTCAAAAGGGTAATTAAGCAAATTCTAGGAGTAATACCTCGTCAATAGAATTTAAGGTATGAAAAATCCTATATATGTGTATCAATTAAAGAATGAAATTTTGCATGAGAAAATTTGAAAAATATTTCCAATGTATTTAAACTAAACTAAATCAAACAAGACTATACTCTAGGAAATTAAATCTAAAATCACTAGAGAATTATCTCTTCAAGAAAATTCAAAAATGTTTTGAGTACTCTCTAAAATTAATTTACTTGAAAATTTTTGAAAAATTCATCTCTAGTCAAAAATTTTGAAAAAAAAAATATCATGGATCTATTTGTGTAGACTCTCTCCCCCACACTTAAAAGACACATTACCCTCAATGTATGAATTTTGACAAACAAAATAAAAAAATTTAAGGTTTTGAAATTTTTGGGAAAATCATATGAATGCAATTGTGAGAAAAGTGTGGTTTTCAAAAAATGGATGAGCTAATGAAAGACTTGACTCATAAAGAATGTGTCGACCCAATCATGTAATTCAAGCAATTCAAAGCATCAATCATAGCAATCATAGCATATAAGTCATAATAAAAATTCAAATCAAAACATAGAAAACAAACAAAGTACAAACGCAAACAATAACAAAGATAAAAATGCAATGCAAATGTAAGATGCAAATCACAAATCACATAAGTGTTCAATCAACAAGAGCTAAACGGCCTCTTCTTGGTCTCCTTTTGTCTCAATGGTAATCTTAACTCTTGTTAACTAAGCTCTTATGTGAATGTAATGCATAGAATTATGAAAAATGCAATGCAACAATTCAAATCAAGGAATAAGTAATCAATCAAAGCGATAAATCAATCAAAGCAATGTAATGCAAGAAACTAAGTAGAGTTAAGTTTAAGAAAGCTTCTCTATTTTCCAAGCATAAGCTCCATTCGTTCATCTTTGATTCCTCAATATAAAATCCTACAAAGAAAAAATAAAAATAAAAGAAGGAAAATTAAATGTTAGTAAAAATATTGGGTCGCCTCCCAATAAGTGCCTTTCTTTAAGGTCTTTGACTAAACTGTCTTAAAGAAATTACTCTTCAAGGTGAAGGAACGGTGGGTGTGTTCCTTTAACAAGTCCACAATGATCTTGAAAGTGTCACTCATGGCTTTGAGAACTTCAGGAATGGTTTCCTCTAAATTAAGTATCATCTCTCGATCTTTCTTCAATTGATGGCTCGACTTGTCGGCATGTAGAAGTCCTTGATGGTTGTTGGCTTCAAGCTTGTCCTTTGCTCTCTTCTTCCTAAAGCTAGGCGGCTCAATTGCTTTAGACAAAGCTTTCAATGCTTCATATGCATCATCAGGGGTTCTATCAAACAAGGGGGTATGATTGAAAGTATCCACAAGAATTTGATCATCAACTCCTAATCCTTGGTAAAATAATTCGATCAAAATTCCTTTGGGAATGGCACGTTGAGGGCAATCGGCACAAAACTTCTTGAATCTATCCCAATATTGGTAAAAATTCTCCTCTTTGCATTGTTGACTGGTGTATAACTTCTGCCTCCACTTGGAAATTCGCACTGTGGTCATTGTTGAAGATTCTTCACTGGTTCCTTTCTTAACCCACTTAGTCTTTGCAACACAAACAAAATCGTTAGCTTTCAAAGGTAATTTAGATGAAATAGAGTAGATAACATCACCATCGAATTCCATGGTAAATGAACCATCGAAAACATCGATCTTAGTATGTGAGGTTCTTAGGAAAGGTCTTCCTAATAAAAGAGGACATTGATCCTTCGAATTTTCCATTTCCATAACAAAAATGTTAATGGGAAAAATCAAATGTTCAACTTTAATAAAACATTCTCTAGAACACCTTTGGGGTGAACTAAACATCCATCAACTAACTGCAGAATAACGTCAGTATTTTTCAAAGGACCAAGTTCAAAGATTTATAAAAAGAATAAGACATTACACTTTGTCGTAATGTGCAAATCGTGAGACTTGAGCGCTAAACGCATAGGAAATGAGTCGCCACCAATCTTTTTTTATATAGGTGTGATTGGCCACCTAAATTTGATTAACCATTTTAATGTATTCGTAATGTTGAATTAAGTTCATTAATAATGATTAAACATGGGTCTTCATTACCAAATTTTGGGTTCGGGAGTTCAATTACGTGTAGGAAAGATATTAGCACCCCTACAATGCCTGTCAAAATGACAGTACCATTTTAATTAATCATTAACCTTTAGCCTTAATTATTACTTTTAATCCTTTAAATTCATTATTGTTGGATTTTACTCATTTTAAGATTGTCTTTAATTTCCTCACAATTTGACAAAAAAATTTGAGGCAATTATCCTCAAGAGTATTCAAGAACTTTTAAATTTCTCGAAGAGGCTCTGTCGTCGGAATTTAAATTATTACCCTTATTTTGATGTATTTCTTAAAATGTTTTACATTGATTAAATTAAATGATTGATTACAAATCTCCAAGGAATTACCACTTGTACATCCCTTAGATCATTCTCATTTATACTCTATAATTAATAATTGCCCTTTATTACAATTCAACTATTCAATTTATTAATTTTGATTATTAATCATATTTTTTTATATACAATCTCCCACAAGTTGGCAAGATTTAGAGAAATATTCTTTTAATATCTTATTTATGTTAAAAGCCATTTTGATTTAATTCTTTTTATGTAATGATTTCCTACATATTGGCAAAATCTAAGATTTACTTATTATCATTATTTTTTATTTAATGTAAATATTTATTTTAAATTCGTTTTTTATTATTTTATATTCTTTTATTATTTCTCAAATCTCCTACAATTTGGCAAGATTTAGAAAAATACTCTTTTAAATTAATTATTATTTTTGTCAAATTTTATTATCATTATATGAAACCCTAATTATGCAAAATCCCCAAATTCCCCACAAGATTGGCAGAATTGGACAGATTTATCTAACATAATCTAATGCATATGATTTTACCATTCACAGTTTATACTCTTGCGGGCCCAGGAGTAAAATTTTGATGTTTTTGTGTAGACACCCGTTTTTGTCCTATATCCTTCAATTTAAGTCAATTTATTTCTTAATTAGCTATTAGGGTCACATAAGGGCATTTTGGTCATTTTCATGTTCAGGGGCATTTTGGCCATTTTTGCATTTAGGGGGTATTTTGGTCATTTTAAGTTCACTTTTAATTAGCTAATTCATTTTAAGTCATGTAGATTGCATTTGAAAAATCCAAAAAACCTTAGTGTGTACCTTTGGCATTTTTGCATATTTTCATTTAGTAATTTAGTTGTAACTTCATTTAGTAATTTAATTAGCATTGTTGCATTTTAATCATGTGGCCTAAGTTCAATTTAGTGTTTTGAATAATTAATTATCAATTTAGCAATTAGTAAGGCATTCCATAAGTAGCACTCGCATAATTTTGGTAATGGCATTGGTTGGAAGAAAAAGCACAAAAAGAGATGAGATTGCATTTTAGTTAGTAAAGCATGTTCTTACTTTGCATATTAACTTTAGTCCATTTAGATAAGTATCATAGTTAAAGGGCATATTAGAATTTGAATTGGAGGAAATGTAGCATAACACTTTGCATTACACACTTAGTTTCATACATATTATTTACATTTCAACATTTTGCTTATGCTTTTGCTACATTGGAAATAAATACAAGGCATTTGATTTACGAATTGGACATTTGATTTGCAAATTGGTGCTCTTTTTCTTCTTCAATATTGTAATTGCACCATCCAAAGTGGATTACACAAGTTTTCCTAAAAAACAAAGCAAAAATGCAAGTTAGAGGCAAAGCAAACAGCCCAAGCAAATTGTCAATAGCGCAGTCCCGAAAAAATGCAAATTCGATTACCTTAGGAGGCTTGAACCGGAAAACTTTGTGAATGAAAGTTTTGGAGGACTCTTGGGGCTTCAATGTGAGCACAAGAACGGCATGATTCAGAGCTGGAACGAGGGAGATGTGGGCCCCGTAATCCAAGCCCCAAAAACTGCAGAAATTCTGGGCAGGATTCGAAGCTGAAGAAAAACCCAAAATTGACTTCCAAGATGACTCCGTTTGACAAAGTGATCTTCATGGAAGTTGAAGAGAACTCTCCAAGCTTTCCATAGCATGCAAAAACACGACATTTGGAGTTAAGATGGAAAAGATATGATTTTTCAAAGTTAGCTGCAGAAATGACTCAAAACAGCAAGCAAGCAGGCATTTGTTTTGGCAAATTGTCAATGGGAATTCAAGCAATGGCAGCAGTACAAATCACTCATCATCATCTTATATAAGTACATAGGATCAATATTGTTGCATAGGTTCAATAGCACTTCAAGGTCAAGCAGGACATGGACACAATAACCCCAGCATTCAAAATTAGTTCATCATTAATTCGAAAATTAGGCAGCGTATTCTGCAGCACAAGCGGTTATAGAGAGAGAGAGAGGTTACCATGAAAAGAGGGGGAACCTGCCAACTCACCAAGGATGAATCATCCCTCAATCCAACTCATCAGGCATCATCCTCATCCCCTCCCTTTAACCTGAACAAAGAGACAAAAAAAGCTGTTACAAAGCAAGAATGAGGGGATAAGGAGGAATCGAGGCTGCTAGCAAGGGGAGGGCTTATCTTTTCTTTCCACTGGAAAAAAAAAAAACAAAAAAAGGAGGGACTCCACAGAATGAACCGGGAGGATTCATTGAATCATTTTTTCACTCTCTGGACTCTCCCCTGAACCCACACTTCTCTCTCTCGATCAAAAATCTTCCTTCTCTCTGAGCTTTACACTACTATCCAATGAATTCCTCCCCACACACCACTCTCGTCTCTCTTTTTCATTTATGAACACTAACAGTTGATGAGGCCTAGAGAGAAAATGAACTAAAAGTTGGTTCATATCCAATCAAAAGCAAAAAGAAAGATAAAAGAGAGGGACTTGCCTTGAGAATACGGACCCTTTGCTCGAATATCACCGAAGATCGAACCTTGCCTTCTCGTTTTCGTTGATACCCGAAATTGAGCCTTGCTCCTCGCCTTTGTACCTAAGATTGAACCTTGTTCTTTGAATCATGAGAGGGGTCTTGGGTTTTCGAAGATGGGGAACTTGAATATGTTATTACTTTGGTAGAAAAGATGCTGCTTTGGCAAGATTAAGTGAAGGACCGAAGAAAGGAAAGGGATTCATGTAGGGGAAAAGAGAAACAAAGGAATTGAAAGGAAGGAGAAGAGCGAGCCGACGATGGGTTTTGGTTTGGGCTGACGACGGTTCCAACAGCGGTGGTGACAGAGAGGAGAGGCGACACTGCTGAGCTTCATTGAAAGCTAGGGTTCGGTTTTGAGAGGAAGAAGAAGGAGGAAACGAAGAAGAAAGAAGTGATTAAAAGGAGGGCTTTTTTTGGACGAAACGACGCCGTTTCCAACAAGTAAAATCCTTGATCCTCTCAATTGAGTCCTTTGTGTTGTTGATCATGTGATTTAAGGATCTAATTGTGTTGTAACTTCGGATATCAAAAGAATTAATCAAATAAATAATTAAAGCGGAAACAACAAAACAAAATTTTCTTGTGGACCTATGCCACAAATCTGCACTATCAAATCAATCAAATACAATCACTAATCATAACAATCTCTCTCGCGACGCAAACTCTCAATCTAATCAACCCAACATGGGTGATTCTCGCACAACAACATAAAAAACTATCACAGCTTTTCTCTCTCTCTCAATCTGACAGATTCTCTCTCACACACAAAAAAAAAACTAAACAGAAACTGTTTATTTATACTAACACAAACTTAGGCTCCAAGAATCCCTTTCTTATTAGGATTCTTGTCCACCAATAAAAAAATTTCTAGAAAAATCCTAAACCAAATCTAATTAGGAATTGAGGAAAAAATCCTAACAATCTCCACCTTGACTCAAATTCCTTAATCAAAACTTAATTGCTCCACCCTTTGACCAAATCTGCAAAATTAACTTTCTTCTTTGTTGGCAAATCCACATCCTTCTTCTCAATTTGATGTGAAGATACCTATCCATCTCCTCTAATTGTGCTTCCAATCAACTCATACAAATTCTTCGAATTCTTCACCCCTTTCATCACAATCATCGAACCTTTGGTGATCTTCAAGTCTCCACCTCGGCAAGAATATCCATAACCCAAGCTATCCAACTTTCCAAGAGAAATCAAATTCCTTGTAAATTTTGGAACATACCTCACGTTCCCAAGCATCTTGACACTTCCATCATGCAAACGAAGTTTCACACTCCCAATGCCTTCAATTTTTTCTTAACCATTATTAGCCATGTAAACAGGCTTATCACACTTCTCAAGTTTCGAAAACCATTCTTTCTTTGTGCAAATATGTTCAGAACAAGCAGAATCAAACACCCACATATCTCTAGTGTCTTTCTTTTCTTCTTGCACCATCAAAACAACAGTTTGTTCATCAGAATATTCCTCACTATCAGCAGCAGCAGCAACATTAACACCACCCTTATTCTTCTCTTTAGATTTCATGAAATCCGTCAAATCTTCCTTTAACTTCTTGCAGTAGGCTTTTATGTGCCCCATCTCATGACAATAATAGCACTCCTTGCTACTCATATCTATCCTTGGCCTTGAACTTGATCTTCCTCTTTCATTGAATCTACCCTTTGATCTTACATCATTCTTATAATCTCTTCCACTAGTTCTTCAACGCTCCACCGTGAGAGCACCATTCTCTTCATCTTTCTTTTCAGTTTCTTTCAATCTATCATACTCAAAAATTGCAGAAGTCACATCTTGCAAGCTCAGGGTTTCCCTACCAACCATCAAAGCTCTGGTCACAGGATCATACCTGTCGATAAGAGAATTAATCAACAAAACTGCTTTATCAACCTCTTTCATGACTTCATCCATACTTGCCAGCTGAGTAACCAATCTATTGAACTTCGTTTAGGTGTGCCCTTAAACTTGTTCCCACCTTCATCTTCAACTCAAATAATTCTCTTTTTGAACACAACATGTTAGTAATCGATTGTGACATATAAATCGACTCCAATTTATCCATCAACTCCTTTGGGGTTTTCACATCTAACACATCATACTTAATTTCAGTAGTACGAGACAAACGAATTGTACTTACTGCTTTTCGTTGAATATCTCTCCACTTGTTGTCATTCATCGATGCCGGCTTATCAGCTTCAAGTGCATCTCCCAATCCTTATTGTACTAACACATCTGTTACCGTACTCTGCCACATCTGAAAACTGTTCGTTCCATTAAACTTCTCAATCTCAAACTTCAAAGCTGATCCGCTGTCGGTGTCTGCCATCTTCAATAAACCAAGCTCTTGATACCACTTGTTGTAACTTCGGATATCAAAAGAATTAATCAAATAAATAATTAAAGCGGAAACAACAAAACAAAATTTTCTTGTGGACCTATGCCACAAATCTGCACTATCAAATCAATCAAATACAATCACTAATCATAACAATCTCTCTCGCGACGCAAACTCTCAATCTAATCAACCCAACATGGGTGATTCTCTCACAACAACATAAAAAACTATCATAGCTTTTTTTCTCTCTCTCTCAATCTGACAAATTCTCTCTCACACACAAAAAAAAACTAAACAGAAACTGCTTATTTATACTAACATAAACTTAGACTCCAAGAATCCCTTTCTTATTAGGATTCTTGTCCACCAATAAAAAAATTCTAGAAAAATCCTAAATCAAATCTAATTAGGAATTGAGGTAAAATTCCTAACAATTGTTTAATGACTTTAATTTCGTTGTTAATTTTATGTTGGGTGAGGTATGTTTTGATTAATAAATATGTGTTTATATGAATATGATAGTGATTTGTGGATTTTAGGAAATAATTTGATCAAAAGTTTAAATCTTTGGTTTTTTTTAATTGGTAAATATGGTGAATTAAATTGGTGGTTATTATTTATGTTTGTTTTGGTGAAGATTTAGGCCTAATATATTTGGGTTGTTATTTTCATGATATAAAGTTATGACCTTTTATGTTGAAATTGGTAAAGTTGCTAATGAGGTTAGACTTTTCATATCTTAATCAACTTAAAATTGGCATTTGTTAGTCTGATGGTTTAATCTTTTTAAGTTCATAATTAATTTAGAATAGTTCCTTAATCCCATCTTTCAGTTTATTTCAATTGGAAGAATCAAAACTTTGATTCAAAGTTTGAATGTTCAAACTAAAATTAGCTTTGAAACATGTGCATTGAGCCACTTTTGAGCTAGCTTTGATTTGAAGATCATAGTTTTGAATTAAGGATTTGATTCTTTAAATTGAAATTAATTTAAAAAAGGGGTTGACAAATTGATTTGGATTTTTTAACTTGAAAGAATAAAAACTTGGTTAAGAGTTAGAGTCTTTTTAGGTTTGAGTTAAAAAGTAGAGTTAAATTTCTTATATTAGTCTTGTTGATTTGGTTCTTTATTTTAGAAACTCATGTTAGGTGTTTGTTTTATGTTATCGGTTTTCATTTGTGTTTTCATGCCCTTGAAATTTGCTAATTGTTCTCTTTAGTGTGCAGGTCCCCAGAATTGTCCAGTTTGGCCCTTAGCTTTAAATTTATTTATTAATTTTTGGGATTTGTAATAATTTAGTAATTCAGTAGAAGTAGAGTAGAGTATAATCACATGCATATCATGTTTATATGTAATTAGTTATAATTGTTTGCATTTCACGCCAACTTTATCTGCTCCGATTAATAAAGGGGTGTTTTTAGCTAAGACGGGCAAATCTCGGGTAAATGTGCAATGGCACGACCTCTCAGGATTTCGCCCCGAGATTGATTGGTTTTCACGAATATCCCTGGAGGGCCGGGCAAGGTTCGTGAACGTCAATTCAAGTAAACTCCTTTTTATTAATCAACTAATAAAATCGGACCTTGCATTCATCATTTCATACATGCATTAGTTAATATTTAGGTTAAGATTTGAAGAAAAGCAAAAAAGAAGAAGGAAAAGAAAAATTAAAAAATGAAAATCAGAAAATTAAAAGATGTAATAAAAATGGGTTTTGCAAAAATGTTTTCGAAAATCCATGTTCTCTTATCAGTTTTCAAAAAGTAATTAAAATTAGTAATCAAGAGTTTTCAAGATTTAATCAAAGGTTTTCAAATTCAAATCAGACTCACTTAGAAGATCAATAAAAGATGGAAAAAAAGATTTTCAAAATGATAAGAAAAAGAATTTCCCCACCATTTAGGAAGACTAAAATGGGAATTTTTCAAAGCAAAATAAAAAACTTTAAAAAACAAAAAAATGAATAAAAGGATTTGTCACAGCATTTTTAAAATTTCCTTTTCGAAAAGAAAGGGATCAACAAGAGAACAAACAGTGAAAGAGAATCGAAAACAGAATTAATTGACGATCGTTCGATCAAATTCTTCATGTCCTCGACATTTGGTTTAAAAAGTGATTTCATTTTCTTTTATAACCCTTTTATAATAATTAAGGTCAAGGATTAAAAGCAACCGTTAAGTATTAAACCCGTTAGATTTAGTTTAGACTAGAGGTACCGTCGTTTGACGGGCGTTGTGGGGGTGCTAATCCTTCCCCACATGTAACCGACTCCCGGACTCAGATTCTGGTTCATAGATCGTAGGTTTAGACTTAGTGTGTCCGTCGTCAAGCATGGTCCATTAGGTCTAATAGTTGTAGGTGGCTAATCACACCTAGGCAAAAAAAAATTAGTGGCGACTCCTCTTTTCCAAAGTCGTTTCGGCAGGACTCCCCGGACCCGGACATTTCGACATTTTGATATTTCGAACGATTTTGATTTTAGAATTCATCTTTGAATTTTTATTTACCAAAAGGAAAAATTATTAAGACATCATCTCATATTTTACATTTTGATCAAAAGATAGTATACTAAAGGACAAAACAAGGCTATCAAATCAAAATAATATTAAAACCTAAATATCAAACAAGTCAACGAGATAAGGAAAAAAAAGGTAAAAGAATATAAGTAAAAAAAGGTACAAATACCAACAAGTGGTTGGTTCAAATGGTTTGCCACTTGTTTCCATTAAATAAGGTCTCGGGTTCGAGTCTTCTGAATAAAGAAAATCATTGTTGGGAGAGATTTATCCCATAGTGGGCCAACTCGGCTCGAACAAGGTTAAACTTGTAAATATACAAATAAACGAATTGAAAATTTGCAAAAATCACATAGGCTCATGGAGTTTAATACAGGTATCGACGAATATATCGAACGGATATATCGAGGTATCGATTAAATTCAAATATAAGTGGTCCAAAATGCACTAAAACGACGGATATTTATAGTAAACGTTTGAATTTTGCCTTGAAATTTTGACCAATTCTTATTTCCATATTTCCACATGTTTTAGAATCAAGATATGATAAATAGAGTATATGTAGACATTATTTTTTAAATTTTTTGATATTTTTTACTACGAAAAGTGTATATAATATGTATAAATCAACTATACTAATTTAAACACACATTTATTTTATCTTCAAAATGATGGTTACCAAATTAATCACTTCATTAAATGTAAAAAATTATATGATTTCTTTTATGAAGCAAGAAAGTACTAGATCATATTTATAAATGCATTATTTTACATTATTTTAGTCACAAAACACAATCCAAAGCACAAATACAACCTTAGTACCACATTGAATTTCTTGGAGCCTCAAAATCACTACTACCGTAGTTACCACTGCTATGACTTCTACTAGGCATGGATGTATCATCTCCCCCGGGGGCGGTAATCCAGTTAAAATATTCAAGCCATGACATATAAGGTTTATAAACCACCATATAATTGTGCACATATTCCAAATATGTCTCTCGACTAATACTTGTTAGCCATCCAATAGGGGGGCACTCACCCGAAACTGCGTCCGCGTTTGGCTATTGTACCGGATGCTCATTATAAGTCTGTTGTTCAAGTGGATACTCTGGATAGATGTTAGATGAAACCGATGATTCAAACTCATTTGCTCCAGATCTAGTACCATAACTAGAATTTGATTCAAAATGCCCTCCATATCCAAATGAACTAGATGCAGTCGTTAAGCTCATTGAGCTCATCAGTGAGTTCACGCATTGCTCTTCTCCCTTTTCTATTTTTGGCCCCATGCCAGCTCTACAAGATCCATGATCTTCATCTTGTGTTGCATGTGTGAAATCTGCCTCACATGGAAAAGGACTATATGGTACATAATCACTCCCATAATTGTCACCATACTTGCTTGCATCTTCTGCTCCACTTTGTCCATCCCCACCTTGATTATCTGTTGTTGTAGTTCTGCCTTCATATCCCCCATCATCATCATCATCATCACATCTTCCGTGAGCTAAAGAACCTCTAAATTTAGGTTGGGAACCGAATCCAAGTGGAGGACCAACTGTTTTACTTTGAACAAAGCTTTGGGGAAAAAATGACATAGAAGTGTTGTGTCGCATAACAACACTTAAACGAAACAAAAATCAAGAAACTCGGGTCTATTTCAAACCAAATCACTTAAACGAAACAATTATTTGTATTACACTATTACCACAGTTTTGTATAAATGACTTCAATTGCTAATATTTTTGAAAAAATGAAATAATTCATCGAAATGTCGCTTATATTTTTAATCCTAAATGTGAAAAAAAAAAATTAATTTAATATGGATATTTACGGATATATCGAGATTTATCGAGATACAGATAAATATCGACGGATACACGGATATATCGACGGATATCCCGTGACATTGAAATTTTTATGGATATTTATATCGAGGGGTACAGATATCGGATATATCGAGGTATCGACGGATATTTAATTCCATGCATAGGCTTGATGACACGCGAAGACAAGGGATAGAAAGCACGTTAGCTTTGCTTCTGGGAACCAAGTAACAGCAAAACAATTTCGAGTGATCAACAGCCTGATAAAGAAAAGGAAAAAAAAAACCAAAGTCTATGGAATTTTATCGCCACGGATTTTTTGGTTGCAGCTCCAATTTTCTAACGTGTGTGTCCTATGTGTTAGGGAAAAGGGAGGTGTTAGGGAAAAGGGAGCCTTTATATAGGTCTAAATTCTTTGGGAGCAAGTCAAGAAAACTATTAGGAAATTTTCAACACAGACTTATTTAACATATGCTATAATTAGTTATTTGACCCACTTTACTAGCCCAAATAAATAATTACTAAAACCCAAACCCAACCCAATAAATTTAATCCAAACCTAACCAGGCCACATCACTGGGTTTAAACCAAAACTAAACCTAGACTTAGCCTAAATTAAATTTCGGTGTCTACACACTCAAAGAAACACCTAAATCAAGCATAGCATTCTCAATAATACTTCTTCCAATAGAACAAGTAATAGAAAACGTACCTGGATCCTTGCACTTAGGGGGTAAATTCTTTTGAAGCACCACAGAAACATTAGCTCCTACACTTACCTTACCTTGCAACCTCTTTTTGTTGGTACAAAGTTGCTTAAGAAACTTTTCATAATTTGGAATTTGTTGAATGACATCAAGAGGTGGGATGTTGACCTCAACTTTTCGAAGTATTTCTAAAATGTCTTGATCATCATCTTCTTTCTTTGACTTCTTCAATCTTGATGGAAAAGGTGCATGTATTGTTGAATCCTTCTTGGGCTTGACAGCGGCGATTTCCTTGTCTTTTTAACCATCCTTAACAGCTTCAATAAGAATGGGTTCATCTTCAATCTTGATTCCTTTATCAGGTGCTTGCAATTCTTTTTTGATGTAGCTTGTCTGATGCGCCAAAGGCTTATCATGGACTTGAAGAACACAATGGAGATCATGGAGAGGATGACCATGGACTGCAAGGAAGCATGGACAAGCTTAAGGATGATGGTGATATCGCACAACATGTTTCAAGCACCAAGGAGATGCCAAAGATGCCATTTGATCCATTGAAGATGCCATTAGGTCCGATGACTAGAGCAAGAGTTAAAAGAATCAAGGATGCATTAATGGGCCTTGTTCAAACTCATCTTGAAGACTTAAAGGCCATTGAAGTTCAATTGAAGAGTTTTGATGATGATTTGGGCAAGAATATTTCCATCGATTCTAAGCTTCTTACATTGCTTGCAATCGATGAGCAATTGGACTAGATTGATGTAATTCGGCCAGTACGAGCCTTAATTCTATCTTAGATTAGCTTATTGTTATGTTTAGAAGACATTAGGATTGGGCCTTGTTTGACTAAGTCCAATCCTTGCTTATTTATGCTTTGTTATTTACTTTTCCTAGTAGGACTTGGATTAGACTCTTTCCTTGTCCTTTCTTCTATGTAAGCCGCCTAAAGGATTTAGGATTAGGATGAGGGGCGTTTCCTATGCCTATATAAAGGGACCAACCCCCTCTTGTAAACACACGTTAAGTTTTCAATCAAATAAGAGAGTTCTTTTGATAATTTAGCTTCATTTTTCTAGTTTGAGCATACTTAGGGTTCTTTAATCTTGTAGAGTCCTAACAAACAATTAGGTTGTGATTACTTAGTTGTTTGTGAATCTTGTGATCTAGGGTTGTCAATTGCAGGTCTAATTGATCATCTTGGACTAACGAACGAAGAGGGAAAAGCTTGCTAAGGTTGTCGACTTCATCAAGTCTAGGAGTTGAAGTTTCAAGTAGATCTTTGGTGGAGTTCAAGGATAGATTTGAATCTAATACAACTAGATTCGTATCAATTGGTAATCAGAGCATAGGTTATTCATCTTCAATCGGTAAATCTATCCTTCTTTTCATCATTCATCAAGTTCTAGTTTCATCTTCATCCATCTAGTTGAAAATAAAAAAATCAGAAACTTGTGAATTTTATTCTGGATTCATCTTAACTTCGATTGCTTTGAAATTTCAGATTTGGAGTCCTCATGCATCAAGGTTATATCTAAAAATATATAAAAAAAAAATCGACCAGAAACTTGTGATTTTTGTTCTGGATTCGTTAGTGGTCCAAAAGCCTTGAAATTTGAGATTTAAGGTTTTTATGGTGTGATCTTTCTGGGAAAAATATTTAAAAAAATTCAAAAAAATCAGTTCTGTTATCGCAATTTTGGGGAATTTGGGGATTAGGGTTGCGTTGAAATACTCCTTGCATTCCCACAGCATTGACTCTTTGAGTGTTGTCTTCCAAAGTAGGGCACTTATCAGTGTAGTGTCATTGCGAACAAATACCACAAACCTTAGGCACACTAGAAAAATTCGAATTGAACAAATCAGTGAGTATAGCGATTTGCTGATTCATTTCTTAAAGTTGTTGCTCCAATGAGGTGGAATGGTTAGAGACTGCATTGATTCTTCTTGTATTGCCTTCTCTGGTGCATAGTCTTCACGAGATCCAAACTGTTGGTGTTTGCAGCCATATTTTCCACTAAAGTCCAAGCATCAGTAAGGGTCTTGTCTATAAAAGCTCCTCCACTTGCAGAATTTATGGAAGATCTGTCAAACGGTAGTAATCCTTCATAGAAATATTGGATAAGCAACTGTTTAGAAATTTGGTGATTGGGGCAGCTCGCACACAGTGTCTTGAAACGTTCCCAATTTCATGCATTGTTTCTCCATGGCGTTGCTTAATTCTGCATATCTCTTTCCTTATACTTGATACTTTATGAGCAAGAAAGTACTTCTCCAAGAACAACTTCTTAAGACTCGTCCAAGAGGTGATTCAACCAATAGGTAGGAGGTACAACCAATCTTTTGCACGACCCACAAGAGTGAACCGAAAAGTTCTTAGCTTGAATTGATCATCAGGAATACCTTGAATACTTGTAGATGCACAGGCATTCTAGAAATCTGTAAGATATTGGTGAGGATCTTCTCCAGGCAGACCATGAAATTTGGGTAAAATCTGAATAAATCCAGATTTTATCTCGAAGGTTCCAGTCGTATTTGGGTATCGAATTGCTAAACGTTGTGCAGTAACGTTTGGAGCAGCAAGCTCTCTCACAGTTCTAGGGTCGTTGTCGTTTTCCATGTCTTGTAACGATATTGAAGAAGCGGTTGAATTAGGAGAATTAGGTTGAGAACTCGAAGGGGATGACTCTTCTCCTTGTTGTCGACTTGATCTCTTCTTCCTTAGTGAAAAGAGTGTTCTTTCTGGCTCTGGATCAAATTGTAAATCTTCTATACCACTACTTCTTGTGTTTGGCATGCAACTTCCTAGAAAAACAAAATTAAAAAGAAAAATTAGTAGTAAAAGCTCTTAAACGAAAATAAAAACTAAAAATAGAAAAATAAAATTAAGAAATTCTTAAGGATGATTTTGTCTTCAATCTTTTCCTTCCTCCCCTGACAACGGCGCCAAAATTTATGATCGGTCGTCAGCAAGTTACAAAAATAATCCCCACAAAATCCTAACTAGGTAGATATGACAAGTAGGGGTTGAATCCCACAGAGAAGAGGAATAGACTTATCAAAAGATAAATCTTCTCTAAAAATCACTCAAAAGCAAAGGGAATTAAATAGAACAATTTAAAGAAAACAATTAATCTAAAAATAAAGCAAAACTAAATTAAATCTAAAGCTAAAGAAATTACTTAAGAAAACAATAATTAAAAACATACTTCTTTGCCAATGCTAGAAATCAATCAATTTAACTATGAATCCTTGATTCAAAAATATTCTAATTATCAAAACAAGCAAGATCAATTTTACGCCAATGATACCTTCAATCAAAAGATTTAAGTATCATGTAAAACATCAACAAACTTATTCTAATAACTCTCAATTAAATAATTGGTCTAGAGATAAATCCCTAACATGTATATTAGATAGAATTTCCACTGGAAGGCATATACTATCCCTATTATTCTTAACAATCAATTTCCACTGGAAGGCTTAGAAATCATTAAGAACAAAGCATTAAGAACAATTATTCACTGGAAGGCATATGCTATCCCTATTATTCTTAACAATCAATTTCCACTGGAAGGCTTAGAAATCATTAAGAACAAAGCATTAAGAACAATTATTCACACATGCATACCAAGTATAACCAAACCTATCCTATTAACAAAGCATAGCATGGTCAAGATTTAATAAGATTAATTAATACCATTGAACGCCTTGTAAGCTATCCAATTTGTTACCAAACAATCAAACTTGAATTGATTATTCTAAGTTTGATTTAACTATAGATCTATCCACTTATATCAATACTGGCCACATAAATCAATAATCATCAAGATCATAAAATAAAATAGCGATTAATAAACATATTTAACCAAGAATAAATATCAAATTATAAGCACACAAATCTCACCATAATCAATTGATTAAAATCTCCAAAGGATAAGAAGTATTAAGAATTTAGCTACTCATGGATTTGGAAAAATCCATGACAAACTTAGTCATACTTACAAAACAAAGGGGCAAAATTCTCCCTTGGCAGCAACTAGGGATATCACACCTCTCTCTACAAAGAGAGGTATCGAAACCCTCACCTAAAACTAGATGAAAAATAGATGAAGAGAAAAAGAGATTATGATTGTGTTATTGTTATTGTTTTTTCTAGGGTTAACATAAGGTGGGTATTTATAGTGGACTATCTAAGACTCTATGTAGACTTAGGATTGGTATAAACCAATCATAGGACGGTTTGGACTCCAAGCAAAGTCTCCAATTCGGTTTAGAGGTCTTCCTTGAGCTGAATTTAAGTGAAAATCGGACTTGGGCCAAAACTGGTACTGTGCAGAAACTTCAAGGGCATTTTCGACATCGAAGATGACAGAACTGGATTTCAAGCAAAACAGCAAAGTTGTAGACCTCTAAGTCCTCTTTACACCGCATTTTGAATCAACTCATTCGAAGGTCTGGATCTAAAGTTATGGCTGATTTACTAAGACTGCACAGAATCCTACTCCAACTAGGAAAGGGTTGCGGGATTTGGTCTTGGCAAGGGCCTTGGGCGCGCGGCATATGGCAGCACCGACTCCAATGTGGGCCCAGCTAGGCTGGTTATGCTCCCATGCAAAATACTCATAAGCCCATGTCATCAGGATCACTCCATAGCATGACTTCTTTCCTTCACGATTTAAGCTCGATCTATGTTCTTTCTCCTTGAAATATTTCTTGAATGATCTTCATGACTTAAACTTGACTTCAATTAATCTTCAATCACGAATTTCGAATCTCTAAATCTTTACTCAAAAATTGATAAGTCATATTTGTAACAAAAGTCATCAAAATAGCTCAAAAAATAGTGAAAAACAGCAAGTTTTCACTTTTCTCTTCAAGACCTAAAAACACAAATACTTGTAAAATAGAGTATAATCACACATAAAAATACCAAAAAGTATAGGAGAATGACCATAAAAATAGGGTTAATTTTGGCTCAATCAAAAGTGAAATTTATAAGGTCATCATTTTGTAAATTAGCCATTTGAATGAGGGGGAAAATACTCTCCCCACATTTAACCACGTGTCTCCCTCTCCTTGAGGGGGACTACTCTTATATAAAGTTTATGATTTATGATATATATACTAGTATCGCACCCAACAAAACATCCGATATTACAATCTACTGTGGGATAAGATGATGAAATTTAGTAATGTGAAGAAAACGAAACACTAAAAGGGAATTGATTCTCTGAACTACATGAGTTAACTCTATCAAGCAAGTGGCTATAGGATATAGCAAACTTTCATAAGTAGTAGTTGCAACAAAAAGTTGATTTATTCTAAAGGTAGCATCTTTAACACACAAGAGAGTCAAAATTATATCAACAAAGCCTTAATACTTCATTTTCAAATGTCTAAACTCATAAAAGGAAAGGAACTGCAAATGATGATCAATGCCTCCTATTCCTTGGCGAGTAGTATGAGTGGACTAAGCTGGGTGAGTGGGCTGAAGAAAGAAAAAAAATTTGAGTAAAGGTTGGTATGAACCATGTTAACAAACAAATAGTCTTAGAGATCCTAGGCTAATCATCATACACTAAATTTGTTGATAGAAGAAAAACATGACATATTAATGAAAAGTAAGTTCAAGAAAGGTTGTTTTCGCTCCAAATCGTGACTCAACAAGGTTATTTAGGTCTCTCTTTTTCCCTTTCCAATGCTAAGGTGGCTCAGTGGGACCCAAATTTGAGACTTGAAAGCCAAAGGGTACTTGATAGGTGACTGTAAGGTCCCAATTCCTTTTTCTCTTTCTGTTTTTTTGAGATTTCTGAGATGGCCACTTTATTTGATGAATGCATGACTCTTGGTGGAATGATAATAATGCTTGTGACTGAAAATGTAAATGAACAATGCAATGTGACTGATCATGATGATTGAATGCCATGTTTATGCTCTTGTTTTGGTTTATTTCTTTCTTTTAATGCTTCTGGAATGAAACGAAAGAATGCATGCTTATGCAATGTGAATGCATGCTAAGTCGACTGAAAATGCAAAGAGATATGCTTGTAGGAATGTTTGAATTGATTGAAACGTGACTGTTTTCTATGCAATGCTCTGAACATGCATACTGAAATGATGATAATGAATGTTTTTGCTTGTGTGGATGCAGATGGATTTTATGACTATTCATATGGGATGGCAATTAACACCCGCTAATGCAAAACATGCTGCTAAAATGCCCTAATTCTTTGTGCATGCTCTGGCTTTTTGGACTCTTACTTTTAGAATAAAAATTAAGTTACATATATAACACTAGCAAATACCTGGTCGCGCTTCGCTGCGGCGACACCTTTTATCATTTGCACACATGACAATCCCCACTCTCACAAATTTAATGATTAATAGAAACGTATTACAAATCATTTTTATAGAGTATTAATGAGTTAAAATAATAAAAGTTAAGTTGAGGGACTGATATAAAAAAGTTAAAGAAATAAAATTAAAGGACTAAATTGTATAAAAAAAGTTCAAAGATTAAATTACATAAAGGATAAATGTTTGAGGGCTTTAATGTAAAATAAATTAAGTTGAGGGACTGATATAAAATATTAAAGGAACTCAACAACATAAAGTTGAAATGTCCGAATGATTAAGGTATAAATAAAGGCTAAATACTCAATACAGAATATAATGTTTGACCTGATGTTCGATTCAGGATGCAACGCTATAAAAGTTTGATTTAAGGAAATGTTATCCTGTTGGGTCAATTCATGTCATAGTTATCGAATCCGGACCGGAGATCGACCCGATGAAGGTCTCAGGTCACCAGGTCAATGGTTGATGGTTCAACCGTTGGGTCAATAGTTGGTTTAATATTTTATATTTTTTTTTATTTTTTATATATATTAGATACTTACCGAATTCAATAACATTCTTTTTTTTTGTTCAAGAGTAAAAGCCAAATTCATTAATAATTTAGAAGCCCCACTCATTCAGCTGGGGGGAAATACATCCAATAACATGGGCAGACTTTTAATCTAGATTTTTTTGCAACCCAATCTGCCACTTTGTTGGCCGATCTTTTAACATAAGCAAAAGACACATCAAGTAAAGCACTAGCAGTTCTCTTGATATCCACTTCGACAGCGTTGGTATCCCACCTAGGTGCCAGAACTTGATTGTTGAGACGTTGAATGAGGGCTTGGTTATCAGATTCCTAAATAACTTTATGCCAGCCATGATGCAGTGCTAAATTACAGCCCATTCTGATTGCATAAGCTTCAGCTACATCCACCGAGTTCGCAAAAGAAACACAAGAAACTCCATCAACAATTGCCCCATTCTCGTCTCAACAAACTGCCGCTAAACCAGCCTCTCCGCTAGTTTTGTCAAAAGTTGCATCACAATTGATCTTGATAGTGTCATTTGGGGGAGGTTGCCATGGGATATTTTGTAAAGTTGTCACCTGGCCAGAGCTTACTTCTGGTCTTTTCTCCATAAATTCGAGAAACTCCTGCACAGCTATATTCCATACTCGTATTAGATCACCATTTTGTCCATAAGAAAGAAAAACATTCCTTGCTTTCAGAGGTACCAACACAAGTAGCTAATCAGACTTATGGAACTAAAAGACCCAAAATCCACAAAAGTGTAAGCCACCTTATCCCACCAGCTTCGGAAGCTAGTGAAACCTTCCTTACTAGGTGAATAGCTGAAGTGGGATAACCTACATGTTGCCTGGGCGAAAGGGAAAAAGAAGAGGATATGCTCAAGAGACTCAACTTCCTCTCCATACCGTAAGCAGCTAGAATCCTCCCATGATGTCTTTTGACCAGATTCTCTCTTGTCGGAATAATATTTTTGTAAGCTTTCCAAATGAAATTCCTGACCTTTGGCACAGCTTTGAGACCCCACACTTTCCTCCAAAAATTACTAGGTTGAATGTGAGTTGAAGTAGAAGCATCTCTATCATGCCTAAGTTCATGGTTGTGGATAAGTCTATATCCAGACTTGACGCTATAAGCACCATCAGTGGTAAAGTGCCACACCAGTTTGTCTTGAAAATCAGGGGAGCCAAGTGAAATCTTTTTAATAGCATTGACCTCCTCTCTGCTGAAGAGTTCATTAAACACCTCTAGTTTCCATCTTCTATGCTCTACATCGATGAGGTCTCTAACCAGCTGGGGGCTATTCTCATTTGGAGGAAGAGAAGAAACCTTAAAAGAAGGTAGAATAGGTATCCAACTATCGTGCCAAATAAGAATATTCTCCCTGTTACCAACATTTCATCTTGCACCTCTTCTAATGAGTTTAATACCCTCATAGATACTTCTCCAAGCCCATGAGCCCTTTCTGCTTCTTGGAGCCTCCATAAGAGAGCAATGGGGGAAATAAATTCCTTTGAGAATTTTAGAACAGAGACTATCGGGATTGGTCAGCAATCTCCATACTTGCTTGGCGAAAAGGGCTAAATGAAAACTGTTAAAATCGCGAAAGCCCATACCTCCATGGTCCTTATGAGAAGCTAAATGGTCCCATTTCAACCAGTGAATACCTTGGTTGCTTTCATCTCTGCCATTCCACCAAAACCTGCTCAAAATACCATTAATGGCTTTGCAAAAAGATTGGGGGAGTAGAAAGCATTGCATGACATAAACAGGTATCGCCGTTGCAACCGCTTTTAGCAAAATTTCCCTGCCAACCTGCGAAAGGAGCTTGCACTTCCATCCTTGCACTTTAGAATGAATTTTATCCAAAATGAATCGAAGCGCCGCCCTCTTTCCTCTACCCCAAATAGTAGGAAGTCCCAAGTACTTACTGTCTTGAGCCATGTCTTGGACCGACAGCTTGTTTCTCAACTCTCGCCTGCAAGTTCCATTAACATTAGAGGAGAAATAAACAGAAGATTTAGAGAAATTAACCATTTGACCTGTGGCGCTTTTGAACTTATCCAAGATATCAAGAATAACATCACAATTTTTATGATCAGCAGTAGAGAATAGGATGCAGCCATCGGCGAACAAAAGATGCGAGAGGAGGGGACATCTTCTATTAATGCGGAAACCCTGTCAATTACCCAAGGCGACAACCTTGTTGATGAGACATGAAAGTACTTCTGTAATGAAAATGAATTGATAAGGTGAGAGTGGGTCACCATATCTCAAACCCCTTTCAGGCAAGAAGACATCTCCTCTTCTTGCCTAAAGTGATTCATTTTCATAAATTTGCATAAGTTGAATACTTGACCTAGTGGTTAAAATGATGTATTTTCACCTACAAGACCAAGGTTCAAATCCTAATAATATCATTTATTTGTTTTAAATTTTGTCAAAATGGTTTAACCACTCGGTCAATAACCGGTTTAATAAGAAAATCGTCAAAATGTCACTGGGTCAATTGCATATCCGTTCCAATCTGGTTTCCCAATTCAACCGGTCGAACCGACGATCAGATTCTGATAACTATGATTCAAGCAAATGAGTTGCGGTCGACATGTTTGATTTACATGCGCTTCAACAATGTTGACATGAATGCCAGTGTGGAAATTTTTATTTTATCAAAATTACGTAAAAATTGAAAAAAAAAAAAGAATTGCTAAATACCGTCCCAAAATTATACTAGTCACCGGGCCCCCAAAAGACACTTTTGTCATTTGCTTCATTTTCTTCAAATTTTCTAACCTTTCAAGTCCTCTGAAACCTACAAACTGAAAATCTCAAATTTTCAAGTCAATCACCAATTTTTAACGGATTATCGACAATTAATAATGACGAATAACCCGAGAACTAAGGAAATGGACGATAACAAGCCCTCTAAAACATAATTTTAGGGCGGGGTGCGACCAAACATAAAATTATGATTTTTTTTAGTAAATTTAAAAAAAAATTAATAATTACCAATTATGAAATTAACAATAAATTAGTATTTAGAAATATAAAATTAGAGTTAATAACTAATTTTTAAATAATTAATAACTAAATTGATAATTATTAACCTTAATTAAATTTTACATTTAATAAATTATAATAAATTACAAAAATTATTAAAAAAAAAGTGCGCATGGATAATGCGCCCCGCCATATGGCGAGGTGCATGGGTAATGCGCCCCACCATATGGTGAGGCTATTTCATCGGAAGTTTTTTTTTAAATTTTTTTTGGAAAAAAAAAATCTCTGGAGTCCCATTGATCCTTTGCCTCTCCCGTGAACTTGCTCCAACATGATTTTGGATGTTGATTTGCTTGAAGAATTGAGATTTTTAGGTTGAAGGTTTGAGAGGATTTGAAAAGTTAGAAAGTTTGAGTTTGAGGTATAAAAGGCAAAAAAGTCTTTTGCGATCGGTAGCTAATAAAATGTGTATGGTATTTAGCAATTCACTAAAAAAAAACTTAATTTATTATTTAATTACCTCTCTCTCACCCGAAACAATAAAAATAAAATTGGAAATCAGGGTTCTTTCTTCTCATGCTCAAAAAATAAGTTTCTAACCTGAATTCATTCATGACAAAAGAACCAAAGCTTAACAACATTCATATCTGGAAGAAAAAAAAAACTGAGCATTCATAACAAATATACAAAATTGAGTTGAATTTTTATCCACTCATGCCCTTAAATCTTTACATAGTAAAACGATCAAGATTTATATTGGGCTCACTAACAATAAAGTAAGGATTTTCACTAGTAATGAACATGCTTCTTCATCAACACTTTATAAATATGGACAATAAAAATCCAATCAACAATGACAAAACCAAAACCAGAAATTTTGCCTCTACTGTTACTGTACACATTCACCTTCCTAAGCTAAAATCATAAGCAACAACCCTAAATCAAGTTCTAAATAAATCCCTAATTTTTCCCTAAAAGTCCTCATACTTTCCCATTAAAAATTTGCCAGCTCGAGCAGTAAAACCCTAACTTTTTTCCCTTTATGAATACCTTTTGAGAGTTGGAATAGCGGCAAGGCGGCAAGTACAATGCGAAGGGAAGCGACGGAGTTCTTATATCTCAGGCAAGATTCATCGAGAGCGCCATTGTCGCTACCTCCAATTCCACCCATGATGATTGTTGTCGTTCATGGGAGTTGAAGAACTGTTAGATGCAGCTGCATTAGGAATAGAAATAGAAGAAGTGATGGAAGGATTGGTTGAAGTTGGAGTGGTGCACGACAAGGCAGGGTTGCAAAGCTCGTCGTTTATGGAAGAGAAAATCTAGAACGTTGTTGGTTTCTTCTAGGTTTATTTTGGTTAAATGGGTAATTAGCCCCAATTTTATTGTATATTAGAGAGGCTTTAGCTTTTGAAATTAGAAGCCGGGTTTTGAAAAATCAAGGTCAAGGAGTGATACAAATTGGAGCTTTGGAGGTCTTTTGAATTGTTTGTAGTTTTTTTTCTTTAAATCTGGAAGCGGGAAGAATTTTTTTTGTAAGTGGAAAGAGGAAAAAGAAGGAGATCTTTTGTTTTTATCTCTTTTTTTTCTAGGTATTTTTTGTTTTCTTTTTTGAAGTATTTTTTCTTTTTCAAATACCAGCTGGACAATAAATTCGACCTATACTGTGTAAATGCGAATTATTAACGCGTGTTATTTCAACAAACAGTTCTGTTTATTTTTTGTCTGAATTGACGTAACACGATAATGTTATATCTTTAAATCACACTTTTGTAACATTGCATCCTGAATTGAACATTAGCCCAAACGTTATATCCTGAATCTTAGTATTTGGTCATAGATAGAGATACTAGATTGATTGATTTTTTGCTATCAGACATTTGGTCTATTGGTAAAGTACTGAACTCTTATAGTAGCTAAGATTCGACCCTAACTAGTAGCCTCAAGTACAAATAAAAAATCGATTGATTTTGAATAAAAAAAGGGAAAAGAGGCCAATGTTGTTGGCCCAATATAATATCAGGCCTTAATTAGTTTTCTAAAGGCCGAACCCAATTTCAAAGGCCAATTACTTTCGAACCCAAAACTATAAGGGGATCTCTGTTTTGGGTCTTTCTATAAGAAAAACAAAACTCGGTACAAAATTTCTGGCTTCCCTCTGTGTCGGAAAATTCCAAAGAGTTTCCTCAAGAATCCAGATTAAGAATTCGCTTCTTTTTTTCTGCAAACAAGTCGGAACAACAATGTCTCTACACAAACAAAACGGCGCCGGAAAAGTGGAAGAACAAGAACATGAACAAGAGGGAGGGGAAGAGGCAGGTGAGGATGAATTTTCAGACAGCGAAGACTATGGTCTTACAGAGAAGGAGATGGAAACCATAAAGCAAGCGTGCCTCCGCACTGCTACCGACCTAAAAGACTTCCAAATCATCCCCGCCGCGTCCAACGCTGCCGCCGACGAAAACCGCCCCTCCACTTCGGCTGCCACCGCCGCGTCGGGTTCTGACAGCGAAGATGACATTGAACTTTGCCGGAGTATACGGAGTCGTTTTGCATTGGATGATGTTTGTGAAGAGCCTCTGAATATGAAGCCGCTATGCACTCTTGCTCCTTCTGATGACGATTCTGAAGATGATTTCGAAACTCTTCGTCTCATCAAGAGGCGGTTTTCGGATTATTCCACCAATGGTGAGTCCAATTTCTCTTTTATGATTTTATTGAATGGTTGCTATATATTACAATATGTGCGTGTCTATAATATAAAATTTGGATTGGGAGATTTGCTGTTTCTGATGCAAATTATAATAATTTGCCTTTGTTTCATTATCGCCTATATGTTAACTTCTTCTAAGTAGTGAAATTAGGGAAATAGATTCTAGATTTTGGCACCCATTTAAGTTAATGGATGGTATTGTTTTTGGTAAGATGTTGTGAGCAATGGATTGTCAAAGTTATTATGAAATCCTATGAGTAGGATTGTGATCATAAGTTGCAATTTTCTATCTAACCCACAATGAACGTAAGAGAATGACTATACCAAGGTTTTTCCTTCCATCTTGGAAGTCTTTCCACATTGATTTCATTTGAATATGGACGGTTTTTTTCGAGTTCTACGAATCATCCTTTTCAAAGATATTATTTCTGGTGGCATATTCTTATTCATAGTCAGGTTAAATTTTAGAGCTTAAGTTATAGTTAGGTATTTTTATTATCTTTTTTTTAATGTAATAAGTTAACTTACCCCATGCTGTTTCTCCCTCTTTGTCTTGAATGCCATCAAAATGTGGCAAAAACAGTGGTTCTTTGTAGTTTAAAATATGTGTTTGTAACCTATTTTGAGGTTCTTTAGGGCTTCTTACTTCATTATATTAACTAGTGATAGGTAATCATTTTGGTAATTTTTTTGTTAGTATTTAACTCTTATTTAAGGGCTTAGGCACTCCACATTCCGATTGTTAATGTCCTATAGATCTTGGTTCTGTGAATATCAATCCCCCATGCTCTTTCTGACTTGCTGTATACTCCATTGTCCATATATTTTTGTTAAAATATGCCAATTACCAATGTTTTCTGCTCACTTATCCCCCTTTTTTATGTTATAATGTTTACAAAATGTTGAACAGACACTTGGCGGAAGAGCGAAGAGGATAAGATACAGATAGTAGAGCCTGTTTATAAGAGTAACATGCCCTTGGAGGATGCAACGTGCAATGATGTTTGTGAAGATTTTCAAAATAATAAGACAGCTGGTAAAATCTTCCACTTGTCCAGTCAAAAGGCGGAGATGCAGTCCATTGATTTAGTTCACTTGGAACAGTTAGATGCCAATGAGTTATCTACACTGGATGGTAATTCTTCAAGGTTTCCAAAATCTGCACAGCTGCTCATTGATGCAATTAAAAGGAACAGGTCTTATCAGACGTTTCTTGGAAGTAAGTTGACTAAAATTGAAACAAAAATTGAGGGGAACAAAAAATTATTGAAGGAACGTGTTAAAATTCTTAGAGACTTTCAGGTTTCTTGCAAAAAAAAAACAGGCCGGGAATTATCTTTGAAGAAGGATCCGCGCATACAATTAATTTCAGCAAGAAAGTCACGGACTTCTGAAGATCCTGAGGTAATTATTTTTTTCATTGGCTTTCTGTTTGGCTTATCATGCAAGTTAGACCTTTTTGGGGAATAAAAATGGAGTTATTATTATATACATTTCATGTTTACAGCTAAGATGTTCAAAATGCATTTTTCCTTAACAAGGGCTGCATGATCATAATCATAACCATTACCAAAGCATGCCACTAGATAGAGAGCTGAAACAAAACTTGACCCATAGTTATAGAGTCAGTTACCTAGTGACGTAGGTTGGAGTAAGTTGTACAAGCAAATCATAGGGCGATTTCATGTGAAAGTTTAATCATTCCTTCAAGTTTCTTCTCTCAAAGGGTGTGATATTATAACATTAGGGTGTCGAAGTCAGTTGTCTTAAAGCATTAGTTTCCTGTTTGAGCCTTAGATTAAGGTTCTGGTGATTTCTGGTTCTGACTTCTGAGTTATCAAGTTAATCTGTCTTAAACAATGGGGTGTAGATTCCAGAAACTAATATGTCTGATTGGGGATGGGCCCCAAAATTGTATTGCAATGTTATTTTTGCCATGGAAAATATTTCTACTGTGCGGTTCTTCCTTTTAAAGGACTTGAAATATACAAACATGCATGTGACGCACCCATGCACACATGTAAATATCAAGCTATTTCTTTCTTTTCTTTTTTCTTTCAAGGAGGAAATTGACCGTGTAGTTTCTACGAATTGTAGATAAATATATTATTGCAATCTTCTTTTAGTAAGTTTATAGGAATATGTACACCCTAATATCTATCTACATTATCAATGCAGAGAGTGCATATAATTGTTCCCTGTTTTTTTTAGTATATGGAAGGCCAAACTCTTTATAAAATAAACCATTTAGTATGGAATTTAAGAGATAGTGAGTTCTTAGGTTTCCATGGCTTGTCACTAGAGACTATCGACCAGCCTTTCAGAAGAGGGTAGGAGTAGCTTTTAATTTGAATTAGATGACTGGTGGCTTCAATTTGATATCCATTGGATTGAAGAAACAAGTGAAAGTCATCCTTGCAGCTCTAGATTTATGTGGAGGATAGTATTATTATATGAGGCATGGTTACACATTCAAGATGTATTTGCTTTCTTCATATAAATGTTTGTATTATGTGGTGCACCGGTTTCTTTTAGCTTTAATTACTACAAGTGTAGGTCTAGTTTATGTCTTTGATTTCAAGTATGATTTCTCATTTGTGTCTAAGACTATAGTGGATTTGATTTTTAGTGGTGCAACGAGTATGACATGTTTTCTTGCTGCAGGATAATGACAAAAAGTTCCCTGCTGATTGTGGTCCACCAGAGAACTCTAGTGTAACTAATTACAGAATGGCTTTAACAAAATTTCCACTTACACTTCAGCGGAAAAAATGGTCCAAAGAAGAAAGAGAAAATCTTGAGAAGGGTATACGGCATCAATTTCAAGAGAGAGCACTTCAAGTTTCGTTAAGGTTTGTTTTCTCAGTATATATCATTTCTTTTGAGTCTGTAGTCATATCTCAAATGGCTGATGGCTTACAACTAAGAAGGCTATCTGTGCACCTTGTGAATCAATTATGAGAAGGTTATGAGCATGTTTGTGGAATATTACTTTGGAACATATTATTTTGATTTTCCAGTAAATGCTTCTTGCAAAACCATCTGACATAGCACTACTTTGAGCCACAAGTTAGAGATATTAAATTTTACACAATGGTCAATTAGGTTTCAATCCATGTCGTCTGGCATGTGGGATAACTAATATTTTATTTTCGGAGCTAAAGCAGTGCATATTTCTAATGTTGTTTTCTTACTTTTGAACATCTAATTTAGAAACAACTCTCTCTTAGCTAAAGGGAAAAAATTTTATTAGTTGTTTAATGTCCAATCATGTACACTCAACTATTTCATAATATGCATTTACTCTCTTTTTCTTTGTTGTTTATTTGGCACATTTATGACTTATGCACTTTGTCCTGCCAGTAGTTCAGATGTGTCATATGAAGATGGACGTTATTTGGATAACATTATTGCAACAGTCAAAGATCTTGAAATCACCCCACAAAGGATGAGGGAATTTCTTCCGAAAGTGAACTGGGATCAGTTGGCTTCCTTGTATGTCAAGGGTCGTTCTGGTGCAGAATGTGAAACACGGTAAACATCTTCTTAAGATTTTTTTTTTTTTAATTTAATATGAAAGTGATGTTTAAAATGCATTTCATATATTCTGAAGCATTTGTTTGTATTAGTAGTTCTGTTTCTACCTTTCTTGACTAAATAGTAGTATATAAAACAGTAGTAAGCAGTAATTTGGAGTCTGATCAACTTGAGTTTGTAAGTGTGACATTTGGAAAATCTGTGCATCTGTAAAGAACGTCCACATTTGCAGGAATCGAATATGTTGAGGACCTATTAACATGCTTCTTGCTTCTTGTCGTCTGAAACATTTTCACCTACCAAATTGTTTTCAGTCCCTTTTACATGCTTGAAGAACTTGCTTCCATAATTCATTAAAGATTAGAGCTACTAAAACAGTTTCAATATATCAAATTATATAGTGAAATATTCCTTATTGTATTAATTTTCATATGTTCTAACTTTGCAGAGGAAATTTTGACATTTATTTTATTGTCTGTGCTTTTCTCTCATTTTAACTTCTCTTTTCATGCTTTTTGTTAAAAACGTTTTTTAATAACACCCCCTTCCCCCTCCTTCCCCCCAAATGTTTTTGGTCATTTTTTGGGTTAGAAATACTCAAGCTCTCATTTCTTGTACCTTTTAATGAGAATTATTATATATGCATTAATTGCTTAATCTATGCCTTCTTATCTTGGTAATCTTCATTGATTCCTGCAGTTGGTTGAATCATGAAGATCCCCTCATCAATCGCAGTGCATGGACTGCTGAAGAAGATAAGAATCTTTTACTTATTGTTCAAAAAAAGGGGATAGGCAACTGGCTTGACATTGCAGTATCATTGGGGTCTAACAGGACCCCTTTTCAATGTCTGGCACGCTATCAGAGGAGTTTGAATGCGTGCATACTGAAAAGGGACTGGACTGAGGAGGAGGATGATCAACTTCGTATTGCTGTTGAAGCTTTTGGTGAATGTGATTGGCAGTCTGTCGCTTCTACTTTAAAAGGGCGAACTGGCACCCAATGCTCTAATAGGTCAGTTGCTATTTCAAAGGCTTTTTTTTTTTTTGGCTTTCGTTTAATTTTAGTTTTTTGTAGCATCTTTTTAGCTAATGACACAAAAATTGTTCACAGTATATTTTTTGCTAGTGAATGAAGTGAGTGACAAGGAAATCTATCAATAAAGGGCTTCACATTTTGCTTTTAAATTTATTGTTTTCTATTTTTCTTAATTTGTGAAACTTGATTCATTCTAACATGGGTTAGCTTCTATCAATTAATTCTATCGTATCCTTTTATTATGTTATAGATCTCATAATTTAGTTTTCAAAAACGAAGTGGGTGATAGATATCTCTCATTTCAACAATTCTAAATTGTGAAGATAGGGCCACAGTTAGCTTCAGGCAGTTTAGATTCATAATGGTAAGCCATTCCTCGAAAACAGACTGTGATTATAATGAATCTCTGAATGCAGGCTCTTAAAATTAAACTCTAGTCTGAGAAAATTTCAAACATGGGTTTGATTTTAGTTATTTGTTAGGGGCTCACAATAGGTTTAATTGGCTATTTAGTTGCTGGAAGGGAAACTCAAATTGGCAAAAGTCAGGATTACTAGATTTTAAGATAAGTAATCAGGCAGTCTTTCGTGTTTAATGTTTAGTGTCCTTCATTTTTTGCTCTCTTGTTACGATTTGTATTCCTGAGGGGACATGTCTGCTTAATAATTCCCTACATCACCTAATTACATGGAGGGGCCATTAAGCATCTTATATGCTGTATGTTAGTAATACATCTGTTATATTGTTACCATATAGTAACGATATGGTAGAACTGTCTAGTTTTAAGGCTTAGACTAATGAGAATCTTTTATATGCAGATGGAAAAAATCACTTCACCCTACCAGGCAAAGTGTGGGGAGATGGAATCGTGATGAAGATAAACGTTTGACAGTAGCTGTGATGCTTTTTGGGCCAAAAAATTGGAAAAAAATATCTGAAGTTGTTCCTGGTCGAACACAAGTGCAATGTAGAGAAAGGTACAGTATAGGCCTATTACAATCTTTAGGTCTATTTCAATGTTCATTTTTTAGATTTCTATTAGCATATTATTAAATAAAATTGTTAACCTTCCTCTCTGGTGTCAGGTGGGTAAATTCTTTAGATCCCTCTTTGAATTTCGGCAGCTGGACCAAAGAAGAAGACTCGAGGCTTAAAATAGCCATTAAAAAGCATGGATATTGCTGGTCAAAGATTGCCGCGTCTATGCCTTCACGGACAGACAATCAGTGTTGGAGGTATGGAAAGTCAATTTTAGCTGTGTTGGGTTTCGCTGTTTAGGGTGCAGTTTAGCTGAGCTTAATGCATGTGGTGAAGAGCTCAAGCCTGAGTTGATTAAGACTCAAGCTTGGAACTCAGCTTGAGCTTGTTTGGACTAAATTTTCAAACTCTGGGGCTGACTCAAATTAATAAGATAGCTGCTTGAATTAAATTGATTAGGCTTGGTTGTCT
>AWWV01011868.1:0-25757 GCA_001974805.1 Corchorus capsularis | reverse complement strand
GTATTAATATATATATATATATATATATATATATATATATATATTATATCTTAAAAAAATTGAATAAATGTGAAAACATGGCTTATTCACTTACTTGAGCTTAGAATAACAGTAAATGAGAGTCTGAATATTTTTGGTTGAACCTGAATAGCTTGTAAGGTGGGTTGACTCTACCCTTCTACTTGGCTGAAGCCTTTAGCCATGCAATATTTTCCTTCTTATTGGTTGTATGATGTCAAAACTCAAAACCATGTTAATCATTTAGAGCAACTTCTAATTGCAACTTCTGTCTTTATAACTAGGAGGTGGAAGACATTGCATCCAAAAGTGGTGCCTTTGCTTCAAGAAGCTAGAAGAATACGTAAAACCACTCTTATATCTAACTTCGTAGATCGGGAATCTGAGCGTCCTGCCCTTACCCCTAATGATTTTTGCAATTCATTACCCATGATAACTGCAACTTCTGAACCTGGAACTACAGACCAGCCAAGTAAAGAAAAAAGAAAAGCAAGGTACAAGTTTCAAGCTACTTTCATTCTCTCTGTCTTTTTTTCTTCTTTTTAACTTGATTTCTTAATTCTATTTCGATTTATTTTTTTTTATGCAGCAGTAGAAGGCCAAAATCTAAGAAGGGAAGTAGTGCGGTATTAAGGTTAGCTTTTACCCTTCATTTAGTAGCTCTCTATTTAACAGGATGAGAGTTCCACTATTATCTATGTTCTTTATCATTCTTATTTGCCAGTGCTCTCTTAATTATTTTTTTTTTCTCTCATGATGCAGGCTTTGCAAGGGCAAGAGGAGACATAAGAGTTGTAGAGTTAAAGCTCGTCCTCTTGAAGTTCAAGGAATGATCAATGAGAATGAGGATGAGATTGGTAGTGGGCATGATGCTGTTTGGGAGAAACGTAGAAATACAAATTCAGAGAACAATAATTCTAATGAAGTTGCAGAAGATGTTGCCTCTACAAAGAAAAGAAAGAGAAAACCACCTTCAGGGGGTGCTAACTTTAGTGAACTTGCACTAGGTGTTGCCACCCAAAAGAAAAGAAGAAAAGAACGGTCTTCAGGGCATACTAATTGCGGGGACAGAATGCAGGATGATGCTGTGCAGACACAGAAAACAAAACAACAGTCGGAAACTAATAAATGCATTGAACCAATGCAGGATTCCTCATCTCATCAACTTTCAACATTGTGTATGACCACTAATAATGAGGCTGAATCATTTGGTAGTAGTCTTACTATGAAGAGGAAAACGCTTCCCAAACCCTCGCCTAAGCAGTATTCCAAGAGGAGGGTACATTCTGAATCAGGTGAAGAACCTAGATCTGTCTGTTCTGAGAATTCTGTATTTTCAGGAGCTAGTGATGGTGCTGAAGTGGTACAGAACAATGGTGTTGAAGTAGATACTCTTGGTATGGATGATGTTTCTAGCAAGAAGAGTAGTGCAATACCTGGTTCTAAGAGGAAAAGATGCATGCATTTATCAACTTCTCAAAGTTCAAGGATCAGTAGTCCTGAAGGTTTTAAGAAGATTTCATCTAATAAAAGTATGGAGAAGAGGAGAAATGGTTCTTCAATGCAGCAGCACAGGAGCAGAAAGCGCAATGAGCCATCTGAAGCTGAAGATGACATCACTCTTGCTTCTTTCCTTCATAATAAAGAGAAACGCATTCCATCATTAGCAGATGAAGATGAGATGACCCTTTCTTGCTTTCTTAACAAGAAATCGAACAAGGAAAAGCATCAAATGGTTGAAAATGCTCATTTGCCAATTTTGGAAAGAGTGTATCAGCGTAGAAAGACGAAAAAAATGCCATCTGGTTTGCAACATTGCGAAGCTAAGACGAACTGTGATGGGCCAACTCCTGAGAATTCTATGTTCCATGCAATTGGAAAACAAACTGTTGTGCCTAGTGACAAAGAAACTGGGGGAAGGGGAATTGATGTAGGAAATGAGACTGCTGAGGTGGTCAGGGAACCAGGCAGGATCAGTGATTGCGAGGCTGATGACATCTCTCTTGCATCCTTTTGCAATAAGTTAAATAAGAGACAGCCTGCCAACAAGTCAGAGAAACTAAATGGATGATGATTGATTGCTGGTTCTCTCACCACTAAGCTCCAGGCTTTGAAAATTTTGTAGCTAGTAAATATATATTAACTTGTGCAGATAGTAGGATCACTTTGCTCCCCATATTTTTGGTTATCAATTAAGTATATTCCTCTTAACGGGCATAGCAGCTCACCTAACATTTGAAGAAAAAAAAAACAACAATTTATGCAGCCTAATGTATGCAGAACATCTTTTTATTTTATGAAATGATAACAAAAATATTTTTGGTTACAATCTAATCTTATACTACATTTTACCATCAATGGTTGAATTGAATGAATATTATGTAAACTTCTTAGTAGTAGCAGGAATCAAATTGTTGAGGCTTACTGTTAAAGCCAAAATAGAGGACCAAGGGAACAGAATTAGTCAGCATAAGCAGCTGCAGCTAGGAAAAGGTAGATTCTGCCATTGCTCGTGCTGAGCAAAGAGAAATTTGGATGATGATAACTTGCCTGAAATGTGAGAAGGGAAAATTCTTTACTGGCATATACGTCTGAACCCATAATCAACGTGATACAAAGTGAATCCTAACGGTAATTTTTTGGTGGATTTTACCAATTCAGCTTCCAGGACAACATTAGTTGCAAATAGGTAATTAACAAAACTTACTTAACCTTAAAAAGCACTTGCAGTAGATTTTTGTTATGGCACGCAAGATGTCTACTTTCTTCCCATACGCCTGAAAAGGCAACGATTTTTGCAAGTGAACATTGTGGCCTTGTTGAAACTTTTTAGCTTCTATCACCAAAACCCTATGAAGAAATACCATTTTTTAGATTATCTTAACCAAACTTGTTGAAACTTTTTAGCTTCTATCACTTGGACTATATTTTCCCCTTTTCATTATATATATATATATATATATATAAGCAAATGAACCAAAATTGGAATGACTACACTCTCAAGTCTCAAGTCTCGATAATCTTTTGAGTAAATTCAGACTTTAAAACTTTGGCACAAACCAGATAGTAGTAAAGCAACTAACTCAATAATTAAATATCTAAATAACCAAACCAAAATAGCATAGGCTTCAATGCCTAGCAATATTCCAACATAAAAAAGAAAAACAACCCAAAGATCCTTCAACATTTTTTTAAACAAAAAGCTTAAAAAGGTTTTCGAAATGCTACGCGAGGAGGGAGTCTAATCTGTAGCGAAAAGTTCATGTTTTTTGATTACTCAAACATCTAGTAACGACCGATTCCCCACACTCTGATTACACCATCTGTATACCCACTAAACAAGGTGCTTCCATCAGCACTCCAGTTCAAGCTTGTGCAGTATATGACCTGCAAAATCAAGACAAGACACCAATCAACATTTCAATTGTTTGCATTACAATGAAATAAATCCATCATTATTTGCTGAATTGCATCTAATGAAACCAGAGCCATAAAACATGGATCCTTAGGATTATTAAACAAACTGCCTACAATGGAATGCCATAAACCATTCCAGAGTTATATAACATTGAAATGAAAGCTTTACAACTTGAGAAACGAGAGCTAACATGAGATTTAATGACCAAGTTTCAAGTTTTGAGCAGAACAATAGCAATTTTATTAAAAAGTAACTTCATATCAAGAATATGGAACATGTGCAATGAGCAAATAACTCCACATTCACAAACAAGAAGATAAAAGCAAACAGAAAAACAGTAAACAAAGATGTTTTGCACCAATGAATAAGAAACAATCAAAGGATAACAACATTTCTGTCCCAATTATATAGTGAATGGTTATTTGAGTTGATAGAATACACTAAATTAATAATTGTTCACTGAGCAGCTTCAATCCTATCTACATGTTCAAAACATAAAGTACAGTACAACAAGCATTCTCCATCAAAACAGGTTCAATTAATAAAAGTATAAATCTCAATTAAAACAGGGCTAAATTTCAGAATTTATAACCAATATATATAGATAGAATAGTGTAACAATGGTAATGAAGTATAGAATTTACCTTCTTCTTGTTTCCGGTATCAGTAACATCAGACTTCTCGGCCTCAGCCTTGAGATCAACCTTCAAGTCCTCAACAATGGACTTGCTCTCCAGATCCCAGATCTTGATGCTCGACTCGGTGGCAGCGCAAAGCCAGTACCTGTTAGGACTAAAGCAAAGAGAGTGAATTACAGAACCAGCATCAAGACTGTAAAGCTTCTTTCCTTCAGCCAAATCCCACAACAAAATAACTCCGTCTTTGCCTCCACTAGCGCAAAGAGAACCATCAGGGGAAACGGCAACCGTGTTCACATAACCAGCGTGTCCGGTCAAAGTGTTACGAAGCTTGCAGTTGGTCAAGTTCCAGACCTTGACGGTCTTATCCCACGAGGCAGAAACAATGGTGGGCTGGAGGGTGTTTGGGCTGAATCGAACACAGCTGACCCAATCGGTGTGAGCATCGCCGTCTTGGATGGTGTATTTGCATTCTCCAAGGGTATTCCAAAGCTTGATGGTTCTGTCACGAGAGGCAGACACAATCTGACGGTTGTCGATTGAGAAGGCCACGGAGAGCACATCTTTGGTGTGGCCAACGAAGCGGCGAGCGGAGGTTCCGGCGCTCAAGTCCCAGAGACGGAGCTCGCCGTCCCAGGAACCCGAGAGAGCAAACTGGGAGTCGGAGGAGAGGACAACATCCTGGACGAAGTGAGAGTGGCCGGTCAGACGGCGGCGAGGGACACCGTAGGTCTTCTCGTCCTTGGTTAAGTGCCAAAGGATGATCGACTTGTCGCGAGAGGAAGTGACGATCATGTCAGAGTTGTCGATTGGGGTGGCGATGGCGGTGACCATGTCAGTGTGGGCTCTCATGGTACCGCGAAGAACCAATGCCTCGGCGCCTGCCATTTTTGTCTCTCTTGGCGTTTGGAGGCGGAGCGGCTTTTAGGGTTTTTCAAGCGAAGAAAATGAGATGCTGAGTGAAGAGTCTGAGAAGTGGTAACAAAACAGAATAAGAAGTATATATAGTACGGGTCAGTATAAGGATTAGGGTTTTGGAGATCATTTTTCTTTCTTTTTCCTATAGTATTAATAAATTATCTTTTTTTTTTTCGGCCTAAAAAAATAGTGTAATTTTTATTTTTATTTATTACTATTAACTACTATGATATTTTATTTTATTTTTTTTAAGTAAAACTACTATGATACTATCTACTAAGTAATGTCTAATGACATTTCTTCTCATTAGACTAATGTCTAATGACATTTTTTTGATCTTGTTCAAACGTTTCCAACAATTAAAAAAAAAACAAACAAACAAACTTATTTCACCAAATTAATATGACAAAAGAGCCATTTTGCCCTCTAAACTTATACCAATTGGACGATTTGTCAAATTAATATGGGTTGTTGTCCTAAAAAAAAGTGTTAGCTTTGGATAGAAGTGGTGCAATTCTTTTTTGAATAAAAGTATAACATTTTTTATTGTTTTTTAATTGTTAAAATAAAAATATTTAACCTACTATTAATTTTATGTACAAGTCCCTCATTGAGCACCACTTGACATTTGGTTTCTTTGACAAGTATCAATAGTTAATTTTTTAATGTTTTGTTTATTATATTTGTATTCATTTAGTTTAGAAAAATTAAAAGACATTTATCCCCTTTCCTATATAAAATAAATTATCAAATAATTATAAATTAATTATAAATTTGTTATGAATATACATGTATGTTGTGGATGTCCATGAATCTAATTAAAGCATGGATAAGATTGATGACTTAGTTCATTCATACACATATACCTATGTACTAAGTTCATCCCCTTATATTTATGGTGATGTATCTATATGCCTATAAATAGGCCACTTACTTTGTTATGGAATAAGATGAATGAGAACAATTTCTCCCCTTCTTCATTTTTTCTTCTTCTGCATATTTTATTGTCTCTCTATTCTCTTGTCTTTTCCATACTTCAATTCTACTCTCTTGCTTTGTTTTGTTATCATTTCACAACAAAATTTAATTTCTTAACTGAATTTTCTTAAAAGAATTTATAAAATAAAACAGCCGTACGCTAAGCGCGGCCGGGAAATTCTAGTATATTTATATTTATATTCTCGTCATCTCTAATCATGTATCTTCTATTGACTTGTACAAATTTAAAAGACAGAACGTAAATTTTATTACTTAACAATATTTTTTTTATATAGTTACAAGTTAACCTTGTTCGAGTCGGGTTGTCCAACTATGGGGTAAATCTCTCCCAACAATGGTTTTAACAACATTATTTATTTGTGATTATTGTGGATTTTATGCAATGATATAAAAAAAAGGTGAGAATAAAATTGAGAATTGAAAAAAATTTATTGTTTATTCAATTATGGTAACGGAAAAAATAATGGTTTAATGGGATGTCGTAGGTCAAGAGAAGCAAGATAATGGCTTAAGTATTCAAGAAACGTCATCTCTTAGCTAGAATTAGGTTGGAGAAGCTTGTAGCGCATGATAATGAGATTTGAGCTTGTATGATGCGTTCTAAATATGTCAATGGTAGCTTTTCTTAAAACACTAGTTTCGGAAACTCTTATTCACATACATGGAGGAGTATCCATGCTAATAAAATCTAATTAAGCAGCATTGTGGTCATCAATGGTATCTCGATTTGTCGTTGACTAACAAGAGCAAATTCGAAGTGACTGATATGAGCCTTGAGAAGATGGATGATCCAAGTCCAAGAAGATCTTCACGTGTGGTGCGCATGCCAGTCAAGCTCGACGGTTTCGTTGTGGGTAAGAATTAGCTATGGGGATGATTACCTTATTTATGTTAATTTTGCAATTTTTGATTTAGTTGCCAAGTTTGTTAGATATCGTTATTCCTATATAAACGATATATGTTTCCTATGAATAAACAAGAAGAATATTTCTCTCAAAACTCTTTCTATCTCTTTTCTGTCTTACTCTCCTACCCTATTTCCTCTCTGTTCTACTGCTTCTTTCTATCACTGGTGCTTTCGTTGATTTACCATGCCTCCCAAGGTCGATTCATCGACGGCTGATGCCATACATGCCATGGCTGAATCCTTCAGTTCCCAGATGAATGAACTTCGCTCTTCACAACTTGAGCTCAAAACTTCTCTCGAAACAAAACTAGAATCCACTGTCTCGGATTTTAATACCATTCTCCGAGATCTCACAGGTAAACTTTCTCACCTGGAATCCTTTTCCTCACAACCAACAATTCAATCGCCCTCATCTTCCAACACTACACCCCCCCTCGCTCCAATCCCAACACCAAAAACACTACCACCACCGCCTAGTTCCCTTTTCTAACCAAAAACCCCAAAATTTTTTCTCCATACTTTTGATGGCTCCAATGTTCATGCTTGGCTTTTTCAGGCCGAACAGTATTTTTCATTTTACGCCATCACTCCACACCAACGAATTGGTGTCGCTGGTTTTTTCATGTTTGGTGAGGCTCTTTCATGGTTTCAATGGATGCATCGGCATAGGCAAATTTCCGATTGGGACTCTCTTGCCAGAGCTATGGAGATCCGCTTTGGTCCAGCCAAATTTCTCAATCCTCAGACAACACTTTTTAAACTTCGCCAACTTTTAACGGTAGCTCACTACCAGATGGAATTTGAGCTGTTATCTAATAGAGTTTCGGGGTTCACAGAAGAGCACCTCAGGAACCTTTTCATCTCCAACCTGAAACCACAAGTCCAACAAGATCTTATTATCCAAAACCCAACAACTCTTGCTCATACCATTGCTTTAGCCAAAATGATTGAAGCCAAATTAACAGATTCTCGAACAAACTACTCCAGATCCTCCGCTATGCCTTTGCCACTATCCTCTGTTCCACCACCACCAAAAGCATTCCTGCTCCTCCAACCTTCAAGGCGTTACCTTCTTCTGCATCTCCCTACCAAATACGTCGTCTTACTCCCACCGAGATGCAAGCACGCCGTTCTAAGGGCCTTTGTTTCAATTGCGATGAACAATTTACCCCTGGCCATCGTTGCAAAACCACCCCATTTCTTCTCCTACAAACAGAAGAAGATTTCACCGACCCTTCCCAAGAAGCTATTCCCTCGCCTCCCACCCTTGATCTTTCACAATTACCATTACCACCCCCACCATTGCCATCGGAATTAGAACCACCTGACTTTCAGGTCTCTCTCCATGCTTTGTATGGACATGCTTCGCACAAATGTATGAAGCTGTTTTGCATTATCAAGGGTCATATCTTCACTGTTTTGATTGATTTCGGGCAGCACACATAATCTTGTGCAACCCCGTGTGGTGCGATATCTTGGGCTTTCCATTGAACCTGCTCCACCATTTACTGTACGAGTGGGTAACGGTGAGAAACTGCAATGCAATGGCATGGTAACAGCGCTTCCTGTGGATATTCAAGGGCTTCCATTCTCCCTGGATCTTTATTTACTTGAAGTCCGCGGGGCTGATGTAATTCTAGGCGTACAGTGGCTAGCAACATTGGGTCCAATCCTTGCTGATTTCAGTCTCTTACTCATGACTTTTAGCGTGAATGGGACTATGGTGACTTTGAGGGCCAACAACCATTAGAAGCGAAATATCTCACTACCACTCAACTACACCATTTGGCCCAAAACCAGAGCATTGCTTCTACACATCTCCTCACTTGTATTCAACATGAGGACTCTGTTTCTGTCCCTTCAGAGCAAGCAACAGAAACTTTGAACCGAGACATCGCTTACCTTCTAGCTCAATATCATACCTTGTTTGAGTCACCACGAGGACTTCCTCCGAGGAGAGCTAATGACCACCATATTCACCTAATCCCAGGTTCGAAACCGGTGAATATTAAGCCATATCGATACCCTCATAACCAAAAAACAGATATGGAAAACCTTATTGCCGAGATGCTCAAAAATGGGGTTATCCGCCCAAGCACTAGTCGCTTTTCCTCTCCTGTGCTCTTGGTTCGCAAAAAAGATGGCTCATGGCGGTTCTGCGTTGACTATCGAGCTTTGAATACCATCACCATTCGTGATAGGTTTCCTATTCCCACCATAGATGAATTGCTTGATGAACTTCATGGTGCCGCTGCGTTTTCTAAGATTGATTTACGGGCAGGCTATCATCAAATCCGTGTGGCTGAGGAAGACATTCATAAAACAGCATTTCGCACATCTGATGGACACTATGAATTTCAAGTTATGCCCTTCGGCTTAACCAACGCTCCTTCGACATTTCAAGCTGCGATGAATGACCTGTTTCGACCCTTTCCTGAGGCATTTTGTCTTAGTCTTCTTCGATGACATCCTTGTTTACAGTGTATCCATGCAAGAACACATTCACCACTTACAGCAGATTTTGGAATTGTTGCTAAAAAATCAATTTTTTGCCAAACTTCCAAAATGCTCATTTGCTAAAGAGTCCATTGACTATTTGGGACATGTCATTTCAAGCAAGGGCGTACAAGTAGATCAGTCCAAAATTGAAGCCATCAATGCTTGGCCACAACCAACTTCTATCAAAGCGTTGCGCGGCTTTTTGGGATTGTCCGGCTATTACCGAAAATTTGTGCGCAATTATGCCACAATTGCTGCGCCATTGACTGACTTATTGAAAGCCAATTCTTTCTCCTGGTCTCCTGCAGCTTCAGTTGCTTTTGAAAAATTGAAATTGGCACTCACTACTACACCTATATTGGCTCTACCTGATTTTGATAAACCCTTTGAGGTTACTACCGATGCTTTAATAGTGGCGGTAGGAGCAGTACTCTCCCAAGACAACCACCCACTTGCTTATTTTAGCAAGAAATTTAATTCTAAGATGCAAAGTTCTTCTACCTATGTACGAGAAATGTACGCCATCACGGAGGCTGTAAAGAAGTGGAGGCAGTACTTGCTTGGCAGACCCTTTACCATCTACACTGACAAACAAAGTCTTCGTGGGTTGATGGAGCAAACAATTCAGACACCTGAGCAACAAAAATGGTTAGTCAAGTTGCTTGGATTTTAATATACTATACAATATAAACCTGGACCTCAAAATTCAGTGGCCGATGCGTTGTCGCGAGTTCATGCTGAAGCTTCTTGCTTAGCCATTTCTGGACCTATGTTCAACTTCTTGGATGATTTGAGACACTATTATTCCTCTCATGAACAAGGTAAATTGTTTTCCAACAATATCAGAACCCTTCTTTTCTCTCATCTGGCTTTGCTATTGTGAATGGTCTTGTTATGAAGGACGGGTCGCATTGTGATACCCCGAATCCCACCCATTGCAACAAACATTGCTCCATGAATTCCATAGCTCACTAGTTGGGGGTCATGCTGGGATTACAAGAACTTTAGCTCGGCTTTCAACTAATTATTGGTGGAAGGGGATGCGCAAATCTGTATCAAATTTCATCTCTAATTGTCGTGTTTGCCAGCAAGTCAAATATATGACATCTAAGCCTCAAGGTTTACTGGTTCCTCTTCCAATTCCTTCACAGATTTGGCAGGATATAGCAATGGATTTCATCACAGGTCTTCCACCCTCCCATGGCAAAAACACAATTTGGGTCATCGTCGATCGAATGTCCAAGTATGCTCATTTCATCGCATTATCCTCAAGTATTACAGCCCCTGTATTAGCCTCAATTTTCTCGCAAGAAATTGGGAAGCTTCATGGTATGCCGAGGTCTATCGTATGTGATCGAGACCCATTGTTTATTAGTAATTTTTGGAAAGAGTTGTTCAGATTACAAGGAACTCAACTCAGAATGAGTAGCTCGTATCACCCACAAACCGATGGTCAATCAGAGGTATTGAATCGGTGTCTTGAAACCTATCTAAGAGCTTTTACTTCTGATCAACCAAAGCTTTGGGCAAAGGTTTTACATTGGGCAGAGTGGTCGTATAATACGACTTTTCACACAGCTGCTGGAATGTCGCCATTTGAAGCTGTATACGGATATCCTCCTCCTACCATAGCATCCTATGTGGCTGGAGAAACTAATAATGCTCAATTAGACCATAGTTTGCTCGAGAGACAAAGATTGTTGAAGCAACTCAAAGCTAATTTGGCAAGGGCCCAAAACAGAATGCAGATGCAGGCAGATAGAAAGAGGCAAGAGCGGCATTTCAAATAAGGAGATTGGGTGCTTGTTAAGTTGCAACCATACCGTCAACAATCGGTAGTTCACCGCTCATGCAAGAAGCTCTCCAAGAGGTATTTCGGTCCTTATAAAGTCATCAAGAAGATTGGTCAGGTAGCTTACAAACTTCACTTACCAGAGGGTTCGAGAGTCCATCCTGTTTTTCACATCTCCTTGCTTCGATTATTTAAGGGGGAAATTCCCACTTCTCCTGCTCCACTACCAGCTGACTTTGTGGATGGAAAACCGATACTAGTCCTGGAACTTGTATTGAAGACAAGACAAGTGAAGAAGCATAGCAAATTTCTTACTCAAGCTTTGATCAAATGGAATTCTCTTCCAGCTTCAGAAGCGACCTGGGAATGGGCTGATGACATCAGAACTAACTTTCCTAGTTTCAACCTTGAGGACAAGGTTGCTTTAGAAGAGGAAGGTAATGATATGAGCCCAGTTGAGAAGATGGATGATCCAAGTCCAAGAAGATCTTCACGTGTGGTGCGCATGCCAACCAAGCTTGACGGTTTCGTTGTGGGCAAGAATTAGCCGTGGGGATGATTACCTTATTTATGTTAATTTTGCAATTTTTGATTTAGTTGCCAAGTTTGTTAGATATCGTTATTCCTATATAAACGATATATGTTTCCTATGAATAAACAAGAAGAATATTTCTCTCAAAACTCTTTCTATCTCTTTTCTCTCTTACTCTCCTACCCTATTTCCTCTCTGTTCTACTGCTTCTTTCATGAGTGACCTTGTCTATATCGAACAATATTCGGTGAGTGAGATTATATGTTGATTCTGATGGTTGGAAGTGGGAGAGTTTGATTGAGTTATCATGTGAGAGATTTTAATAGTCATCTCCGACGCATCTTGTGAAAGAAGATGAAGACAACCTAATCTAATGGTAACTTCTTTGTGGCTTCTGCTTATAAATTGCTTTTGGGTGATTGTTGTCTTGAGGTTACTTGGAACGAAGTTTGGAGTTCAATAGCAATCCCTCCCCATATCAGGCATTTCCTTTACTTGGTTCTTTATAATTGTTTACTCTCTAGAGAGTCCGATTTTATGAGAAATATCTCTACCTTTTCCTACTTGATGTTCTTGCTAATCAATTTCACAGTTTAGGTAGCACCTCCTTTCTTTCCATCTTTTGGCACCCACCAAGTGTGAACTGTGTCAAACTGAATACATATGGTGCTTTAAAAGGAAATCCTGGTTGGGCAGGGGCTGGAGGGATATTTAGAGATAACAACATGAATTTTATTGCAGTTGTCTCTCATTATATTAACTAGGTTTCGGCCCGCGCTTCGTCGCGGGCGTGGGGATTTTTAGATTGGTTAATGGAAAATTAATGTGCAGGTGTTGAAGTGTTGGTTCACTATATGAGGATTTTGTCAGTCATTAACCTGTCAATATGTCTTTTTTTTAAGCATTCAACAAATATCTCAAGGAGAAACTGATTAATATAATTGAGTACTTTGGCTAAATAAGCCATGCAGTCTTTTGAGAAACTATATATATGCATCTTTGACAGTGATATGTCAGCCTCCCTAAACTTTGCTGCGGGCTAAGGGTTTGGAGACAGGCTCAAAATAAGATGTGCAGTTATTGTAAAGAAGGTCATCATAAAGTTTGATAACCTATAATAAAATGAATTTTGATATCAATAAGGTTAATAAAAAGAGCGAATAGGGGAATATAATATACTTGGACATACTAATAATCATGGACAGGAAGAATGGTTATCATGGACAGGAAGAATGGTTATAAGAAGGAATCAAGTAATTTTTATTTCATTCAAGATTTTATATGAACAAACCAAATTGCATAATGTAATATAATATGGGTAAAATAGAAGGCGTATGTGCTCACTAAGAGGATGAAATGGTTACATTGGACAAAAGAATCGAGAACCAAAATAGGGTCTGCAAAATTGTTGATTGATATAAATTAGGTTCTATTCGTAATATAGCAAACCAAGAAACTCGTATGCTCACTTGTTCTCGCTGTCTTTGGAACTTGTTGCGCCCTTATTCTTACAGCATCCTCAGTTTGTTTACCCTCCATTGAGCTTTAATGTTTGTTTCTGTCAATATACAAAATAGGTTCTACCAAGATATGTAGGATAAATAGAGTTAAATTTGGGCATATGATCACTTTCAAGAAATTTGCTAAAGAAAAGTAGTGTCTCAAATGAGGGCGAAAATTATAAATGGCCAGTATTTTATTTTTTTGGCCAGATAAAATGGCTAGTCTAAATAATGCCTTAAATTTCCTCAAAAAAAAAAATAATTCCTTAAAGATTTGGATCAAGGTTCCTTCGATCTAGGTGCACATAAGAGCACGAAACAAACTCTCCAACGGAATGTACCCCTTTCATATCCTGTATACAGATTTTACATCAGAAACTCATAAGCAAAAGCCATTGCTGCTCCATTAAAAGGTCACAAACTTTATAAAAAAAAAAAGGCCACCTAAAATCTGTTTGGTGTAAGATTAGAAAAACCGATCAAGACCACTTATCTTATTTAATCCTCTTAATAGTTGATTCAACATTGGTGAAGTCTCCTTCTAGCCTCTTGAAATGTTTTGTTCACAACCATTTCTACTTCAGTAGCTCTTATCTGTCAAAAACTGGCCAACCTGATTATCTTAATTGTTACTTGTAATTATAATAATAGAAAAAGAAGTATGAGTGTTACCCAAGGCTACAATGATATGTGGAATTGAATAATCACCTTTCAAGAATTCATCATCATCACCCCACCATTACAACTAGTTGCAGAACTGTCAAGCTTTATATGATGTCATGAGCAAATTGGACGGAAGTTAGTGAGTGAATGAATCAAAACTCTCCTCTAAGTTAACCAAACATTCCAAGATTCACGCTTTCTCATATATTTGAATGGTAATGCAAGTAGATAATATGTGTATTAAGTACCACTTTATTAAGTTTCACAAATTGTTCGAAAGCAAAACAAATATGATAGCATTGAATTTAAACAGAAAACTGAAATACCTCATGAATCAATGTCTTTAAGGCACCCAAAAGCATGCAATGGAAGACTGCTAAGTGGTGAATAGTGGACATTAATAGAGCCAATAGTTTGGCAGATACAAACTTAAACCCAAAGATGCGTACATAGACAGTAGAAGGGAAGACGTAAGTCAAACAAACTAACAAATGTAAACTAAATAAGCAAGTAAGCAGAAATTAAAGCAGGGGTACATAGCTAGTAGAACTGAAGACGCTCAAGACAACAAAAGATGCAAGCTAAATAATCTACCATAGAGGTGGATAGTTGTAGAACAAACTAATCTATTAAGCCTTGACGGTGAGTTCGGATGATAACGATCTATTAGTGCGAAACATGAGTTGGCAAGTCAATATATTTGAGTTCCAAAACAGCCATACGCCACCAAAGTTTCCAATAGGGTCTAAAAATGATGAGACCGGGTAATTATGGGAGAGCCTCAGGTCCCTACTCTGAAACCCTCCAAGTCTTGTCTCAGTAACTACAGACAGGTGTGGTTGTGTTGATAACTTAGCTCAGTAAATGCACGCCTGAAATCTGGATTCCGAACACCGCTTGCATTTAGGATCAAAATTCGTATTGGTTGTATGGTAGGATCCGCCTCATGTTCGTTTGGTGTGTGCAAGATGATCCTAAAGTTGTGGACGATTACATGGTTTGTAGCTTTGACATCAAAGCTCGTGTGGCAAGAAGCCCGGAAGGTTGCCGGTGTTCTAATCACAAAAGCTTGCCTGTGCTCTCCAGAAATCTCAAGATGGATGTTACTATGCATTGGTGTCATATTATGAATTGCTGTAAAATTTGGTTGGAGGGATAGGAGTGGAGGTGAGTAGTCAGCGATGCCCCTGGTGTATAGTTCCTTAAGAATCCATTGTTCCCCTAATAAAGCCGGTAGAATAATGTCATTTAGTTCGACATGGCCCATGATACGAAGTCATAGTATCAGCAGTCTGCAGCCATTCCTGCCCTCGGCAGTGTGCTGTTCGACAACCTTATGGATCACTTTGATAATGTTAATCAGCGCCGGATGTTCACGAATTTGGGGGCTAGCGGCTAAACCTGTTGTTGGGTAAGAAATCTGAAATTGGCACTCAATGAGCTCAATAAAACCACGCATAACCTCAGACAATGAGTCTGTTAGTGGAAGCTGCAAAGGTTTAAAGTTAGGTTCATTCGAAAATTTTAAAGTGTAATGTGTAACCGGTGCATTAAGATTTTGAAATAACACATGTAAAGAAAGATACATATAAACAAACCTCTATAATCGGCCCCGCCATTCTGATGAAGCGTGTTGATGGAGTTATTGGATATTTGGAAAATGAAGACAATAATCTGGACTTAAAAAGATTTGGGATGGTGATAGTTTTTCTTTTTTTTTTTTTTTGGCTGTTGGGATGGTTATAGTTTAATCCCACTTTATTTATATAGAGAACCAGGTGATGCAAACAACACTGTACGCATGAGATATTGCTATACATTTATAAATTGGCCCTCAAAATCCAGTTATATTTCCCAATAGGCCACCAGCAAATTTTCGGAATAAGATATGGATCATTGTACAATTGATGAAACGTGAAAGCAAAGGATTCGATTCGTTGCTTCATCAGAGAGATTCTCAAAAATATGAAGTTTGGGCTACAGTGATACGAAACAGACTATAGTCATCCTATGGCACAGAAAGAGGTCCTTTTTCTTCACACCAGTCGGTTGTTGATGAATGCAGAGATAGGCCGTGGAAGGGAGGGTCAATCAATAAAATCTTTGGTAGGTATTGTATCACAATGAGATCTAAATAGAGATTATTGTAGAGATTTGGTGTATAGGGAGATGCACGAAAAGATTTGGATGGTGGAGTAAGTGGTGAAAAGAATGGTTTGACAGTCAATAAAGTGTCAAATTCTTCTCCGATGACAACATAGGGGAGAGCTATCCCTGGAAGGTCCGGCCGAGAGGTATTGTTCTTGTTTTATATACTCCTGTATTCGATCATTGATGGGATTGGTTATTGGTTAGAATGTAGATTTATACATTTATCAGAAAGAATTAGGGCATTTAATTGTTGATGGGTTGATTTATCTGGGTTAAAATAGTAATCATTTCTTTGGGCAGCCCCAAGAGTGGTAATAAAGAGTCCAAATAACTCAATTGATCGACCACCTACACAACATATGTGATTATTATATTTTTTTGGTTGGAAAACTGTTACAATCAGGACTTAGTTCAGATTGAAAATGATCTAGCCAAATCCTTAAAACTCAATCGAGAGGGACCCTTTTAGGCAGTTGGGTATCTAAAGAAAATCTAGCTTCAGCTAACTAAGTTGTGTTTCTTAACAAAATATAGCTTCAGCTAACATCAGAATCTGTTTTTACTGGAGTGTTGAAACACGTTGAAAAAGGATTTAAAACTTTTTTTTCCCAATGTTTCAATATTGCCAATGTGTTATGTACTATTCCTGCTGCAAGGAGTTCACCCTGTTAAGAATATGGGTGTTTCAGGGATATATGAATTAACATCCCAAATGAAAGGAATAGTTACTCAAGTAATTTACCAAAGTAATGGATATGACTCCTTTGTTAACAGGGTGAACTAAGATTTTTTATGATTATGGATGATGGCTTACACGCAATTACTCGCAAGTACATATAGATTGGATGTCATATTACTCGCAATTACTTCGTCTTACCTTATAGGTTTCTATGCAAGAATGCAAGAGATCAAGCATGACTTCCCATAGCTAACCATGTAAGGCTACATTTGACACACCTTAGGGTAGAAGAATGGTGATTGGAATTTGTCTTCCTACAGGAACCCAAAAATTCTGTCAGGACTTGGGAGATATTGAAAACATGAAGGAAGCTATTGAAAGTAAGAATAACATGCCACATGAGACAAATGAAGTAGACCACCGGTCATTTAATTTTGATATACAACCAGGATTTAAGAGGAAGTTCTAATTCAAGAAAAGACGAACTTAAAGGTATGCGACCTAAATTCATTCTATCATTAATTTTTTGGCCTAATTAACGGTATGAGCTTTGAATCAGGATCAGAAACAACGAACATAATAAGAAAAATCTCATTGTGCGCTTCTCAGTATTATATGTGTTATGGTCATTGTGTGCCTCTCATTTTCGTGCTTTCTAATTGTGTGCTCTAATGTTAATCATCCCAAAGACATCATCCTTGGCCAAAAACAAAAAATAAAAATGAGACCAACTAACTTTAAATCCATTCGAAGGAAACATGAAGATGGAACAAAAGGTTGCAACAGTAACACTAAGGGAAGAAAAGGAATAAAAGGTTACAGATGAAACAGTCGAAAGCTTAAATGGCCATCAATGGAAACATGGATAGAGTAGTTACGGGGTGTTAATTCTTAGTTTTGCTACTAAAGATCGATCGGTACGACATATTAATTGGCAGGTAAAGAAATTCGAGTTCCATAGGAGCCATTGTCCTCCAAAGTATCCCACAGGCTGTAAATAACTTGAATAGGGGAAATTCATTGACATCCTATGGGTTCGGCTTTCAACTCCTCCAACTCTTGTCTCGGTCACCAAGGCTACGTGAGGATTGTGGTGGTTACAGAGGTGGGTAAATGAAGGGGTAAAGGCAGGGTTTCTAATCCCGCCTGCATTGAGGATGAGAATCTTGATGGGTTGCATGTTTTGAGATTGCTCTTGTTGAGGGGTGGTAGGTACTATGAGCTTGAGATTGTGAAGAGCGGAATGGTCATCAAGATCTAGATTGAAGCTAGTGTAAAGAGTAGCTGCAAGTGTTGGTGGGCTGGTGATGATGAACCCCAGTCTGTGTTCTCCTACGATGTCCATATCAATCACCCTTTCAGTTGCATCGAGATCGATAATCTCTTTGTAACAATCCTGCAGTGATAATCGTGGAGGCCAATAATCGGTTGCTCCTTCAGTATACAGCTGCTCAAGTACAAAATTATCGTTCAAAATAGTTGGTAGATTAAATGAATCCATGTCAAAATTCCCCATGACACCAAGCCAAAGTTTCAATAGTAGAGATCCATCTTTGCCGAGGGGTGTGTAGTCTTCCAGAAACTTGAGTATGATCTTCACAATGGTTACCAAGCTTGGATCTTGACGTAACTCGTTACTTGACGCCAAGCGTGTTGACGGGTAGGAAATTTGGTTGATGAAGCCATTGAGCATATCGGTAAGGTATCTCTAGACGGGAACTGCAAGAATTTAAGACAAAGAAACAATTACAATTGTGACATCGATTGGTAAAATGTATGTTAAGATATGGGAGCCAAAAATGGAATATAAAGATAGCATTAGCTAGTTATCAAAAAAAGAAAAAAAGAAAGAAAAGAAAGAATACAACTTCAACAATTGGAACAGGCATTTTGTTGTTTCGAGATTCGGAGTTCGACGGTTGAGTAATCAAAAGCTTGTAACGTAGAGCAAATATAGAAGTGTAGAATACTAACCTTGGCACTTGGTTTATATAGACAATGAGCATATATATGGGATTTCATGAGGGCATCATTAATTATTTACTAACTGGTGGATACTTTAATTGTTTGTTAGAAGCGTATAAGAAAAATATAGATACCTACCCCAAGATATGGTTACATAATCTTGAAAGTGGAATTGGCGTTTGGCAGGAGGAGAGAACTTGGCAGCAGACAGGGATTGATGGCTGAATAGAAGTAATGAAGAGATTGAGTGAGATCTTATAGATCTTACATGAAGGGAACAACACGAAATACGTTTTGTAGTGAGGATGAGTCTTGTAAATATAATAGAGCCTACGAATGTCAGTATTTAGTCATGTTAAAGTAAGATCTCATGATTTGTTTAGAGTAAAGGAAGTATGGTATTAACAGATGAGTCTAAAGCCATGTCATGTTGGTGTACGAACCGGTGCGATTAAGTTTGAAATTAAAATTTTTTTTGAACTAGTGACTTCTTTCTTATATTTGAAGGGTTCTGTTATTTAAATAGCATAATAAACCTTGACTCATGATACAAAAAAGGTGAGGATCAAGCACATAATCAAAGAAATCATAGACGTGTCATGGAAACTTGGAGGTCCAAGGATCAAAGGTAGCAAAATAAGCCCTTTTGTCCTCTTTTGTCGCTAGATAATATCCATTAATATTGTATAAGTAATTTATTTCTCATTTGGTTGATTGATGTATTGATGCCAAGTCAATGAATCATCTGTCCTCTGGTTTGATCTGATGCATTTGCTCATATAAATCAATGCTTTGATTAATCTGTTAGAACCTTACATTGATTTGTTTAAATCTTTGGGACTGTCATTAAGAAAAGATAAGGAGGGAAGGTTCATTGATGGATTTCTTCTACTAATTAACAGAAGAGAATGAGGGGAAAAAATTCCAGAATACATAAACAATATGTATGCATCCTTTTTTTGTTCTTCTTATGAAAAATAATTATTATAATGTATGACATGTCTTTCTTATTTTGTTCATCTATATATTTGGTTATATAAATCAATGCTCCAATTAACCTGTTAGGATATTATATATGTTGGTTGGCGTAATTGTTCGAGACAAATTGTGTCCAACAGAGTTATGGTTATAAAGCCTAATATTGCAATGTAATGGAATGAGACCAAGATGAAGGCAATAAAGTTCATATATAACCTTATAGGATTACAAAAGGATTCCTAAGTGAAAGGTCTAACAGAAATACATAGGAAATTTAAAACAAAGCTTGTTGGAAATTGGAGGAAACATAAAGTAGCAGACCATGGACCATGCTAAAGAAGACAAAGGAAATTAAACGAAGCAAGCAATGGCTCATTGAGCCACAATAGTAATCTAAAATTAGAAATATAAGTTAGGAAATCACATAATGGGGTCTAGTTCTGACGTGAGGATCTATCGGTGCGAATAATCACTTGGAGCCTTAAAATCCTCGAGTTCCATAAGAGCCAAACTCCTCTAAAATTCCCCAAAGGTTCCAAGTATGTTGCTGCTTGGAAATTAGTTGATAGCCTCGCGAGTCTACCCTCAACTCCTCCAAGTCTTGTCTCTGTAACCAAGACTAAGTGTGGGTTGAGCCGAGTGCAATGCTCATTGAGTGCAACCATAAAGGCTAGGTTTCGAACACCACCGGCATTAATGATCAACATCCTCACGGGATATGCATTTGGTTCGTTTATAGTGTGCAATCTAAGTCTGCACTCATGAAGAGAAGATTGATCAGGACGATAAACACTGAACAACGTATAAAGGGAAGCACTGGATATTGGTGGAGTAGTGAGGATAAAGATTTTTTTCATCTCTCCAAGAATGTGAATTCGAGTGATTCCATTTGGAAGAGTCCTGTCTTCGATCTCCCGAAAAGATTGCTGGAGACACAGTTCTGGAGTGGAATAATGGGTCATTCCTCTAGTATATAGTTCCTTAAGTATGGTACGGTCCTCTAGCAAGGCTTCCAGATTAATGGAATTGATGTCAATATCTTGCATGACACCAAGCCAGTGACCGAGAAGTGCAGCACCGTTTGGTCCGCAGGGCGTGTAGTTGTGTGCGGCAATGAGAACAATTTTGATGATGTCAATCAAGGTGGGATTCTGCTGTATCTGAGGGCTTACCGCCGGTGGCGTTGATGGGTAAGAAATCTCGAATTGTATTTCGATCAGTTCGACAAAGTCACGCATGGTTGCAGATAAGTTGCTCTTGGTTGGGAACTGCAAGTGATAGTAAGAATGATAATCCACATATAGATTGTAAAGTTAGAGGTAAAAAAAGATGAGTAGTACCCAACTAAGAGGGATTAAAGCATCGTACCTGCATAGGCTGTGCTGCCATGGCGCTGGCGGAGAAGCTCGAGTGAAGTGAAAGGATGCTTTCAATGCACGGGTTGAAAAAACAGAGGAAGGGAATTTGAGAACAGAGGTTGTCATGTGATAATGGCTATGTGGGAGATGGTTTAAATAGGAAGAGTGAGATAATAGGTTAGGGATTGTATATTAATTATATTAATAGTAATAGTAATTTCAACAAAAAGTTTATATTTAATATTAAAGATGTGTACCTTCCAATTTCCAAAAGATGTTTTGAAGAAGCAAAAGATATGGTATGTAGTCGACGGAAGGAAAGATCTTGCCAATAGTCTTATAGTTTAAAATAATGGTGGCAGAGTTGGTGATGACAAAAAATAAGGATGGTATGGTACATCAAGGATAGAGCCGACCATGCCTTGGCAGATTGATGAGATATGGCTCTATTGTGATGATGAAAGAGGTGAAATTAGTAATGCAGTCAGTCATTGATAGCAGACTAAAAGGCCACAATTGAAAGGAAATGCAGTCACCAACCTATTCTACTCATCTTAACAGCAAAATCATTAAATCAATTTATAAGCCCTCATCTGTATTGTGATCTTCTCTATATCAATATTAAAAGGTATAGTTTTGTGGGAGTCATTTAGAGTGAACCCGATGTGGTGGCTTCACAAAAGGGGACCTCGTCAGTCTAAGTTTGAATTGATAAACTGGTTTCCTCAAAATTGAGAAGAATTATCATTCTTTCTATTTATTTTGAAGGCTCATAATTGAGTCAACTTGGCCACCTCGCATTGTGTCATTTATCGGGCAATGAGCAAAAGAGTGAGGTGACAATGGAGTGCGGAATGATGAAGCTCACATAGAAATAGATACCGATGAGGACTGATTATAGGCAATAAAAATCAAATAGAAATAGCAGACTATGATGAACTATGAACACGCCCACATTAAGAATTAACCATTAGAAATCTTCCTATGATGAAGAGATGTAATGCGCAAAGCAAGTGGTTGTAAGAGAAACTAATCATTCAAAGAAAAATAAATTTGATCTCAAAGTAAAGTGCCTAAGCTAAGCCCTCTAGACTTTGGTTAAATGCAAGTAACAAAAGCTTCTATAGAACTGATTCGTGAGAAATCGATGATCAAAATTAAGCAGTCATGTAAGAAATTACCTCTTCTTTCACTTGTGCACACCATAGTTCCAATTCAGCGAAGCCTGATTTTACATACTCCCCATTGCCAAATGTCAGCACTCTCAACGAAGAAGAAGCCTTTAGCAGAATATATTAATATCATATTTTGTAAATTGTCTAATAATCTTGTCTAGACTAAAGAGGAAACTCCATATATAATAATGATTTACCTATTTCAAATCCCAAATAAAGCTTTAATGATTTCTTTTGGAACAAAAGAGAGACACATTAACAGTTTAAAAGGAAATTAGTCAAACAGGAAAAAAAAAGATGAGTAGCAAGGGGTAGTTTGAACCTGTTCATGCCCAACCTCCTTCATCTCTCCACTTCATTAACCCTTTCTTTTCTGATAAGAATAATCGAAGAAAAAAAGGAGGCTATAACATACAAAAGTTTCAAGGTAAACAGACAATGGGGCAGCAAATATTGAATCCAAGTTTGAACATGTGACAGATAATTAGGAAGGGAGGGATGAACAGTTAACGAACTATTGACTTCTTATTGATACTATATATAATAGTATAAATTACAGTTAATAAGCTTTAGCTTTTAGAATAATAAACATTGATTGCCACTCCAACCATGAATTTCAATGAATATGAAAAAACTTATTGTGACTAAAATTCGACATAGTCAATAAAACTCAATTCCATAGCTTTTCGTCTGATGCCTGAACATCGAAGGAATAGCCTTTGTAACTCCACAGCCAAATATACAACCAAAAAAAAACTAAATGACATTAAAATCAGGAGATCTAATCAAGCTTAAAATGGTAATCATGGACTAATTCCTTTAAGACCCATAACATAAGTGTAGACACCCATTTTTATCCTATATCCTTCAATTTAAATCAATTTGTTTCTTATTTGGCATTAGGGTCATCCAGGGGTATTTTGGTCATTTTTACATTCACGGGCGTTTAGGTCATTTTGAGTCCAGTTTTAATTTAGACTAGCTAATAGCCATCTAGATTGCATTTGAAAAAACCAAAAAATAAAAATAATCTTAATGTGCACCTTTGATATTTTTGCATATTTCATGGCTTAATTTCATATAGCTTAAACCCTTTTAGTAAATGAGGTTAGGTTTTAATGGGCATTCTCTTATCCTTTTCTTCCGAGTATTTGCAATCGTAGTCACTTTCATTTTCATTAAACATGTCTACATTTATTTTCACAGCATATGGTCTTTTTCTTATCAAATAGGTATATGTGTCATTTTTAAATCGCATCATGCATAATCATTGCCCGTTGCTTTAGTTTTTACATCATATCAAATCTGGTGAGTGTTTCTTTTGCATGACATACTTACGTTTTGCATTAACATTATACAAAATACAAAAAACATGGATATTACAAAATCACAAAAAGATAGAAATTTGAATGAATCCAAAAAAGAAGTTTGTTCCATTTAGGTGTTTACAGTTCCTTTTTCTTCTTTTCTAGCTCATATTCCTGTTACATTTGCATTGTAATTAGCCAGCATAGAGTAGATACATAGAAGCATTGTGCATTCATCGAAGCTTTCCTTGCCTTTTGCCTTTCTCTTTTTCTCTTCTGTGTTCCTTTCTTCCTTCCTTTCTCGTAGGTGCCAAGGTTTCCATAGCAAGCTCTAAACACTCTCAAAGATTAAGATGTTGCGCTGCATGCCAAGGCAAAGTTGAGATGAAATATAGGTAACAAAGAAAAAAATTGTTTGCAAAGGTAAACAATACAGGAAGGAGACCTAGCAATATTTCATAAGCTATGAGCACTTATCCAAGGGGGCATTCAAGTATAACAAAGCCAGCAAGCAATCTTCATGCACTAAAAGCAGTAACAAATGTGATTCAAGACTTCAACAGTCATTAATCAAAAGGAAAATGTGCAGCTGTCAAGCAGAAGTTCAATACACAAATCAGAGGATCAATGGCAAACATCAAGACTATTCAAGAATGGAAAATTGCCGTTCAAATCATGACCACACAACATAATTAGATTCGTCATCATACAGAAGGGTTAAAGTCAGCAACAATGGACCAAGGGACCATCAACCATATGATCATATTAAAGATAAAGTATGAGCAAAATAGTAATGGCATAGCCTAAAACAGTGGGAATTACACTGAACCAGCCAGCTCATGTTTTGTACTTACAGGGGAGGAAAGCAATAAAAAATAAATGGTAAAGCAGCCAAGGGCAAGCAGAATAAACAAAAAGCAAACACTTACTCTGTCAGCACCAAGCCACCAACCCTAGTACCCACTGCCACACCAACCGGCAAACATGCCAAGTTCAAACAAAAAGCAAAACAAAACAAGTCAGGGGCAAGCAATTCACTACAGAGGGGAATATGGAGATTCACTAAAAAATGAGGAACACTTACTCTCGGACTCTCTCTCTGGGAATAAGGGCTCAACACTCTTGAAATCCTTACAAACCTCTCTCCCTCTCTTTTGAACCAATCTACTCTTTCACCTCTGGATTGACCTTCAACCATTTTCTCGCTCATCCATTCCCTCTCCCGGAATCCTTTCTCTTCACTTTTCTCTCTTCAATCACCATGAACTCTATCTGATATTGACATTTTTGAATACAGAACTCTCTCCTCTCTCTGGGATCTCTCTTTCTCATCTCTTACTCTCTTTCCCCTTTCCCTCTTTCACGAAGCATCTCTCTGGCTCTCTCTCTCACTCGAAAAAATACTCTTTGATCCGCTGAATTCATCACACATAAAAAAAAGAGATTAAGAGGTTCAAAGAATGGTGTTTACCTTGGGTGTAAACCTCGATTCCTTGGCCCTGTTGAGTCTTTTGATTCGGGAAAGTCTGAGATTTGAGTATTATATTGCTTAATTGGTTTGGCATTTTGGAAGCACGAAGAGAGGAGTTCAATTTGTAAGTTGAAAGCCGCCGGGATTCGGGAGTTGTTGGTTCGGGTGTTAGGAGATTTAAAAGGTTTTAGACTCAAGAGCGAAGGGAATAGGGGGCTTTCGGTGTTCGATAATCATGGAAGGTCGGCTTGGGAGGAATGGCGCTGTTGGAGAAGAATGATAAGGGTGGCGTTAATCTTCGAATAAAAGGATCTAGAGTTTTCGGTTTAACAAGAAAAGAAGGTAGTGAAGAAGAGGCTTTGGTGACGTTGAGGTTTTGGGTGATTAATCATGGCGAATGTGGCGACGGCGGTTGAAAAGAAGGGAGTTAGGGTTTCGGTGAAGGTCATAACGATCCCTTGAAGAAGATTCGGATGAGAGAAACCATGGAAGCTTCGAGTTTGTGAGTTGTAGAGATCTGCTGCTTAGGGTTTGCAGTAAGGAAGAAGAAGTTTGATCAGAGATCGGAAAATGGGAATTGAGGTCCGGATTGACTTCGTTTGAAAGGGTTCTGGGTAGATTTTGATGAAAATAGGGGTGGATCTGGCTTCCGGGCGTGGAGTAGACCATTTCTGCACCTTTCGACGATCAATGGTGGCTTGCCGGAGCTCCGACACGGCGAGGCGGGGCGGCTCAGACAGTGGCGTGATTCCCGGTCAGATAAAGGGGCGGCGGTTGTTGCTGAAAA
>AWWV01011867.1:0-50249 GCA_001974805.1 Corchorus capsularis | reverse complement strand
AATTGTTGGGTAACCTTGGACCTTCAAATCTTTTATTTAATTTGGGCTTTTAATTTCTTCTAAACAATTGGGCTTTTAATTTTTCCTAATGAGTTTGGGTTTAGGCCTGATTTGCTTTGAGTTTAGTTTTCATGCTAATTTGGGTTTGGACTAATAAAGATTAAAACTAGAATGAATTAGTAATTTAGTAATTTAATTTAGCTTGGATAAAAATGGTGACTAGTAATTTTCATAATTAATTAATTTAGATTCGTAGAGAATTAGATTTAATCACTTATTCTCATGCATATTTAATTTTTATGATATATATATCGCCAAGCATCCTTTAATTGTCATTCATGCAAGTAGTTTAATTGGGATTAGTAAACGATCGTCTTTTACGATGACGGGTGAGTTCCAAGTAAATGTACTCGGGTACGAACTCTTGGTCCCCGGTCTGAGATTGGATTATTCTCGAGGTACCCCCATAATGCGTGGGAAGGGTCTCCGAGTCAATTTCAAGTAAACTTCCGTTTACCGATTAATTAAAAGTGATAAGATCATGCATCATTTGCATTGCATGCATTTTAATTAGTTAAGTGGGTTTTAAGTGATAGGTTAAGTATAAAATCATAAAAAGTAAAAAATTAAAATTCAAAAATAGAAGAGTTTGTTCCTAAATAAATGAAGATAAAAAAAAATTCAAAAACAAAAGGTTGACTCTTTTAATTTTCAGTCTTTACCTTCTTTTTCCCAAAACGCCCTTCCCGGATGGAAGGCGTTTATTTTCATTAACTTTTTCCCAAAACGCCATTCCCGGACGGAAGACACTCAATTTTTATTTGCTTTTTCCCTAAACGCCCTTCCTGGACGGAAGTCACTTCTTTTATTTGCTTTTTCCTAAAATGCCCTTCCCAGACGGAAGCCATTTATTTTTGCTAGCTATTTCCCAAAACGCCCTTCCCAGACGGAAGCCATTCATTTTTACTTGCTATTTCCCAAAGTGCCCTTCCCAGACGGAAGCCATTTATTTTTACTTGCTATTTCCCAGAGCGCCCTTCCCAGACGGAAGCCATTCATCTTTACTTACTATTTCCCAAAACGCCCTTCCCAGACGGAAGCCATTAAGGCAAGTTCATTTTTGTCTCCCTCAATTGCACAAGTTCAAATTTCATTTTAATGATTGTTTTCAAAGAGTAATAAAAGGTTCAATTACCCTTAAACACAAGAAAAGGCAAAAAATATGAGATTAAAGTCAAAAGCAATCTTTTATTTCAGACCCATGATAGATCTAGATTAGACTAAAGGTACCGTCATTTGACTGGCGTTTAAGGGTGCTAATCCTTCCCCAAACGTAATTGACTCCCGGACTTAGAATTATGTTGCAAAGACCTGACCTATAGGTTTAGTGGGTCCCTCGCCAAGCCTTGGATCTCATTAAGCTAGCTAGGTCAATCAGGTGACTAATCACACCTAGAACATTGATTAGTGGCGACTCCCTCCCCCCTCTCTCAAGTCGTTACCGGCAGGGTTCGGATCCCGGACCCGCACGTTGCGACAATAAGCACCTTCTAGCGAGGGAAATAATAAAAGAGTACACAATATGAGACATGGTAATAATGGAGTAATTCCTTTAAGAAGACCCATCACATAATCACCCTCTGGTAGTCTACACTTAAGAGATCAAACCGAGTAAGAAAGGACCTTTTGCTTGTAATTGTATGATGAAGATGAATTATGCGGCTATTCCAAAGTAACCAGATACCTCCAAAGAATAGTGATGGTTTGATAAGTAAAGATGAATCATAAGTTAGAGAAGCTCTAGTAGACAGAGAAGAAGAAGAAGACACTCTCGTTTCCGTGACAATGACGATGTGGGGATTGTACCGTTCTGTTCTCTCTTGAAATTGATTCATGAAATGTGGATTAAGTGCCCCTTTTGCATTGAGAACCAGAATAGAGACAGGAATGGGCCTGGCGGGGGGGTTAAGGATGCACGGTTGTTGGTTGTCCGCAGCATCAATATGTTCGACCAGCATCTCGGTTTCCTCCAGTATTAATTGAACCTTGTGCTCTGTTGAGAATTTTTCACCTTGGTTCACTATAAACCGCGCAGATATGGAACCTTCTAATATAGGTGGGGTCCTTATTAAGAACACTCCAATCTCAGATCCTTTAAGAGACAAATTTGTTATGTTGGGCACAACATCGAGTGGCTGGTCGCTCCTTTGTAATGTATCGAGTGCAAGAACAGGCGGAAAATAATTTGCTACACCTCTTCGATAGAGTAGCTCTAAGAAAGGCCTGTCACGTACCATTTCCTTACAGGCAGCCAATGAGGGTAACTCTTCTTCGCCAAAAAGCAACCATTCGTCGAGTAATTTGCTGCAAGACCTTCCGTTCCCACCATACCGCTGGCTGAGGATGATGATGAGACCAACCACCAGTTTGAGGAGCGGTTCTCGTCGTTGTTCATGGCTGTCTGCCATAGTCATATTTGGATATGTAATTCCAAGCTGTGATTCAAGGAGCTCAACGAACAATTTAGTTGATGGGAAGAGGGAAACCTTTGGTGGCAGGTGTGGCCTCATGGTTGTGGAGTTTGGAAGCTTATGGTTGGCTTTTGAAATGGTGGAAGTGCACTGGCTGTGGATTTTGGGATGAAAGAGGGAGTTGTATATTTAAATTTCTCTCATACCCCATTGTTAGAAAATCTTTTATAGAGATATGTCAGGTTACAGTTGGGAAAGATCTGTCGTCATAGGTAGAACATGACTGTGTGAATATTAAAATTCAATATCGTTCATAAATGGAGAATCTAGTACAGTAGATGGGAAATTAGTGTTGTTGTTAGCTCTGGGTGGGTAGACCCTATGTTGATGGAGATGCATAAAAGATATTGAATCTACTTTTCATCAAGATTGCACAAGGAACAGGAAATAAGAATACTGAGGTGATGAGTTGAAGCAAACAATACTGGCATGGCAGTGAGAAATAGTTGAATATTTGGGAAGACAATTAGTAAAGGGAATCATTAAACACGAAATGGTGCCCTTTATAATGTAATACCGAGAGGAACATTTACAACAAAAAAAGTTACCTATATTGAAAGGACCAAATCTCACAAAACTAAAAACTAAATGGTATGTTGGAGAAAACATAACGTAAACAGATTGGCGCTAATTCCACTAACACAAACAAAAGCTAGGGCATTCAAAAATCGAGAATGGATTAGGAGCATCGATGCTTAGTAATATTGACAACGCACAGACATATGCCATGATTGAAAAGAGTTTTCTATTGAGCCATCTGATTATGTGCAGCAACCATCCAAGCGGAATTAATCTTCTTTGCACTGGTTGTGCAAACAAAACTACAAAAGGGTTAGCAAGAGCGTGAAAAATTAGTAAAGAATGAAAAAGAATCAGATATAGATCAGAATCATGTGGGAGACCTGTTTCCAGTACTCTCTCCAAATGATGTCGTGACTTGAGCATCACTCGGGTAGTCGTGCCAACAGATTAAACATCTATGGTAGGAGTGAAGACCATTGACTGTGCTGTCAGGAGGATTTCTTGATGTATATCCTTAATGGTAGCAGATGAGGAGTGAGATAGCGAATGATTCGACGCCTCCATTGAAGTAAAAAACTGATACGGTCATCTTCCTATTCTCGTGATTCCATTTTGAGTCATCATATCATAGACAATAATTAAGCAAAAATTAAGATAGTGCATGAAAAGCTGAGAGCGGCAAGACATAGGGAAAGAGAACAGAAAAGCATAACACAATAAGCTGTACACTTCTTTTAACAACAGATTATGCTTAATTAATGAGAGTACTTGTGGGTATTCCATCTAACCTTGATTATTTTGAGATTGTTGATGTTATCATGAAGAGTAGCAGGCAATATCTTGGCAGCAAACTAAAGAGCTTAAGGGTAAATGTGGAAAAGAACGGACAACAAAACATTACTTAATACAGCCAATTAGGAACCTCAGATTAAGAGAGAAGAGAAGAAGAAAAAACTAACCCAAGTCTTCACTCCCTAGACCTGTCTGACTTCATCTTGATTGCTGCATTCGTGAAGATCCAAAAATGAATAAACATATCGACCTTTAGAGTTAACAAAATATTCAAACTCTATAATGATAGTTACTCAACAAACAAACTAAAATGACGACAAAAATATTACAGAAAGTACACAGAGAAACATGATCCTGCAAGTTATTGTTACAATTCTGCCATTGTAACTGATAAAAAAAATCGCCACATAAATTTGTAAAATTTAAGAAACAGGACTAACTATGTGCTGCAAAACCATTGAGCACTATGTCGATTCCAATTGACTAACTGCTGCCCGTATAAACCCCTTCCTTCAAGGTCCAACTTAACCCTGAAAGTACACACTCTTATCTCTTTCTCTTCAAACATCTCCAAATATCCAATTGACTATTAAAGGAAAAGAGGCCCGAAATATGTATCTTGGTTTTGACTTTCAGAAAACCTAATATTGCCAACATTTTAGCAGTGGCGTCATACTCCTGCAAATATGATCATAATCTATATGAGACTTTTAATTAGACTACTACCCCACATAGACTGAAATGGAGGAAAGCCAAATAGCAAGCATCAAAATGACAAACCAAATTTATGTCCAATTAAAACCAAAAGGAAACGTGTCATGAAACTAAATATCATCTCTAAGGATAAGGAGGCAACATTGCATATTTGGACCAATTCTAACGGAAAATCAAGTCCTGGTTTAATTAGCTGTCAAGACCTGGTTTAATTTGAGAACAGTAAATTTTATAAATCTGAAGTTGGATCAGTGTCTATGCAGATAGCAAAACCTGTGATACTACAATCAAGTGAGCTACAAAAGATTCAAGAAGAGATAAGTCACCTTAAAAGGCATAGCAAATAGTCTCCTATAGGAGCTGTAACTTTCCTTATAGCCAGCACAAAATAGGAAAGACTACAACAACCAATGGTTAGCTAATTTTTTACTTTCAGGTTCGACCAAATTTGAACCTGATCAAGAGCTTCTAATCTCAAGCTTAAAAGACATAATAACTAAAGCGTTTGATCTAAAATCTTAACAACCCGGTGTACTTTTGTAAGTTTTCACTGCTAATTATGGATTTCTGGAGAATGGATATGCTTAGATTCATGGTAAAGATAGACACAAAAAAAAAGCTAAAAAAAAACAGGGGTTAAAGTGGTACCTTTAAAAAAATAAAAAGACGTAGACTTCATCAAATGCTTACTTTTGGCAATAAGAAGGGAACTCCAGTTCTTTTTGAAAGCACATCTAACGACCTGCAAGTTAAAAATTAATTTCCCTTGTCACAGGTATTTTGACTCTCAATGAATACACATCTGATTCATGCAACCATTTTCCGCATTCAATATATATTTTGTGACCAAGAAAGAAAGACTTTTATTTTGTTGCTAGCAAGAAACAATATACCGAAAGCACAAAAGCGCCGACATAATCGGGGGAAAGGAGGCAAATGCAGATGAGAGGAAAAGACATCAGCTTAACCATGCAACATTGCAGACCAAGGAAACCTCATTGCGAAAAGTATGAATCCCCACGAACATAGAACAGCAACAGAAAAGGGCCTGTATAAGATAGAAAGTCAAAATAAAATAAATAATAAATGGGAATCAAGCAGTACAATGTAGGAACAGCGGTATAACCAATTAGGGAAACATACTGGGCGGGTAAAAGAAGAGAGAGCAAAGAATGGGAGGCATAGGAACAACAATTGAGACTAATAATTGGCATAAAGATAGTTTTGGCATGTGGACTAAAAAGAAAGGTTCGGGAAGGGATGAACAAAAAACAGGACCAAGAACAAACTGATCAAATGGCACATAAAAATGGCAGTCATGAGTTTAATCCGACGGTAACCATAATAGGAGCGAAAGGACTGGAAAGCATGCAGGAGATGAATTGATTGAAGCAAGTATCAATATGTCAACATAATATGGGCAGTAACAGTAGTATATAGTAAATGAAAATAAGACAGTTTAATGTGCAAGTATGAGGTGCGATTAAAAATGGCAAATAAGATGAAGCAGTTAATCAGACACACAATATGATTGACAAAGTCTACGAACAAAGGATCAGGCTATGAAGTGATGAATATGCATGGTGAGACAAAGGTGGGATGTTGAGAGTTTGTAAGAGAAGGCAGGAAGCAACCAAAAAGCTAATGAAAAGGGGAACATCTTGGGAACCGCTAAGAAACAGATTGCATGCATCATGGAGGGGAAGGCACAGAATCTAAGACCTCAGTATACACAACATTCTTGGTTAAATGGGTTGGCTTGCCATCGTCATCGTGACATATTATCCTTAAGCCTCTACGCGAAGTCACCCTTGAAAGAGCGACATACAGTTGCCCATGTGTAAAAACTGGTTTAGGCAAATAGAGACCGACATGATCAAGTGCTTGGCCTTGGCTCTTGTTGATGGTCATGGCATAGCAAAGCCTAAGGGGGAACTGCTTACGCACCAAAATAAAAGGCCACTGTCTATTCTCAACAACGAAAACAATCCTAGGGATGAAAAAGCGACGTCCTACATGATCACCCGCTATAGCAACAGCCTCAATGACAGTCCTTCCTAGTCCCATTATCATTAGTCTAGTTCCATTACACAAACCAGACATTTGGTTAATATTTCGCAAGAGCATAACAATACAACCAATGTTGAATCTAAGTCTATGAGGCGGTGTCCCAGGAGAAGTGATACCATTAAGAAATTCAATAGGATAAAGAGATGGCTCACCATTGGCACCGGAAGAAGAGTTTGAAACTTTGTCAAGGCTGTAATAATCTCTTGCCGGTCCAGGTATAAGTTCAAGCATGGATGAATTAATCTGATCAACCATAGGATTTAATGGAGTGATAACAGCACGTTGGCTCAGATATGATTTGTCATTGAAACTTTGAACAAAATCAGGATTTATCTTCGATAAGATAGCTTGCACAGGGTCCCCAATGTATGGGACCATAAGATCTTCGGGAAGTGAAATCAAAGCCCCATCACGGTCGTCAAGGGCATCAATGGAAGGAATCTTGCCATCACCAATATCAATAAATCAGTTTCCAAAACTCGCAATTCATCCTTAAAAGCATCAGATATATCATTCCGTAACAACCGCATATTTGTGGTGAGGTGCATGATATGACAATGGCACCAAAGAGGCGAGTTGCAGATGGTAAAATTTACAATATCAGATCTCGATCCTCCTGGAATGACGGGCAAAATCTGTCGGAGGTCCCTACTAAAAACCACAGTGATCCCTCCAAAAGTCCGATCCTTCCATCGAGGGTCAATGGCACCATGAACATCCCTGAGTGAGCGATCCAAAGACTCAATGCAGTTCCGATTCATCATGGGCGCCTCGTCCCATACAATAACTTTGGTTTGTTGCATTAACCTCGCTAATTGAGTTCCCCTTCTTATTTCACATGTTGACCATTGATCAACTTTAATTGGGATTTTAAATCGCGAGTGAGCAGTTCGACCGCCGGGTAGCAGGAGAGAGGCGATTCCAGAAGAGGCCACAACAAGAGCAATATTCTGTCTAAATCTAACTCGAGAAAGAACTGCCTTCCATTGAAACGTTTTGCCTGTGCCACCATGGCCATGAACGAAGAAAACCTTTCCATGATCAGAATAGATCGATTCAACAACCGAATCATATATTGCAAGTTGTTGCGGATTGAGTGAAGACAGCAAGCTTGCATGCTCCACTTCCAATGAAGTCACATCATAACTCATTTCTTCAAACAAAAGTCGATCAACACTGGGCTGGTGCAAATCAGACCGAGGTATGGGATTCTTCTCCTCAAGGGAGCTTCCGAAACGATGGAGCATATCATCAACAGAAAGAAGAACATGATACCGAAGGTCAGCATCTGCCATGACAAACGTCGGGTCAGCTCGGATCTCCCTAAACCTATGTTCAATATCATCAGACATAATTTTCCAATGGGCTTCAAAAAGATTGGTTGGATTTGAGACCTGATATATTAGCACAATCAATATAAAACCCGAACGAAAATGACAGTTAAGTAAGCAACAGAAAGTAAAATCATCTAATCTAACAGTCCATAAGACTAAGAACGCAAGTAAATGAACTAATGTAATGGTTACATTTCATTTAGATACTTGAGCAAATTGAAAGTGCAATCTGAACAGGACATAAGCAGACGGTCTTACCTGGCAAAAAGCGATCAACATACAATACATTTCGCGTAGTTCATAAGCAGAAGCAGTATGTGAAGACTCAATGATCGCATCGTGCCATTCCTTATCATCTCCGATAAGGTTGTGCGCTTCACATGCAGCTTGGAATGTTGGATAAAGGGTGCCATCAACAGTACGGATTTCCTCATAACTCCTGGGCCCCCTAACAACATTAAGTAGAAGCCGGAGGTAATACAACTCCCCAGCAAGAACATTAATTTGAATAACCCAACCAATAGTCCGACCTCGCTGTCTAGGTTCCCATGTTTTCTCCTTGGAACGCCAAACAAAATGACTGGGGAAATTGACATATAAAAGTTGTCGTGCAGTTTCATACTTAGAGTTTGCAACAAACCATTCAGTGAACATGGTTTTATCCGCATCACGCTTTGAAATAACGGAAGCGGGAGTCTGCCCACTGTTGAAATAAACATGGTGCCGACCTCGCAAGTGAACTAAAAGCCTCATCACAGCAGGTTGTCTAAGATGGATATAAAAAGAAAACATACGCCAGCAGGCTTCATAAGCACAAAGATACCAGCAATCAAGATAAGCTCTGATTTCATCAACAATCTCAGGTTGTTGATCCCCACCAGGATCTGTAGTTGAGTCACGGGACTCAATGACAACCCTAGCTCGATCCGGTCCCTTATTGATATACTTGAAGAGGTACTTAATAGCTCGGGACTGGTTGCACACCTCAACATTAATATGTGCTTGATACCTAATAAGCAAATCAACATTATGAGGAACAACATAACGGTTATCCATAACAACACCATTCTTCACACATATAGCATCAGTAGCACGCCTCCGATAGGTGGGGTAACCAAGAGCATCAAGTCTGGTTTCTGGATTAAACTTTTTTGGAAAGTGCTTGTCACATCGGTTTTTATCCATACACGGTGCTTTAGGATTTGCAGCCCCACAAGGGCCATGCATCATAAGAGACGTAACAGCCTCGTAAGCAACAGGGTCCAAGTCCTTGTCGGGAAGCTCAGCTGAAACAATTTTATCAATATCAGCAGCAGTGACAATCTTAGATCCGGGTTGTAGCCATAGTAAAATATGCGCATGCGGCAACCCACGTTTCTGGAACTCAACAGTATAGGTTACTATTGAAGCAACAAACAGGGCATTCAGAACCAAGGGTGTCTAATAAGTATCAAGTTTATATCAACCGAGACCATTAAGAAAGAATATTCAATGCTCAAGATATCCAAAGCAAGTTAATGCAAATGAGAAAGGGAAAAAAAAGACCAGGAATAAATTCGAGAGCATCTCTAAGTTCCGGCCAATTGCCATTACACGTGAAGGTGATGAACAAATCCGGATAACCATAAGCTCGGCATATCGCCATAGCATCTTGATACTTCTGATACAGGTAGCGGGGACCTCCAGTGAAGCTTGCCGGCAGAACGATTCGCTTACCAACACTGGAAACATCTACATCCCCCCGCTTTATGAGATCTCTTACGTTCGTATACAAATCAGACATGATCTCCTTTTGATGGTTATCAAGCCAGTTGAGTTCACCTTCCTGCACAGACGAAAAGGTGTCAACACAAAACTGTTGGAATAAACGGCCGGCCCTTAATAACGTTTCACCGGTCGACACCCGCTGCTGTAATTGATAGGAATAATAGTCTCGCATGCTCATTGTTGTCCGAATGCTTGGTACCTTGACAAGAGAGGACACATAATTAATGTGGGGGGTGAACCCATCCTCACCATAGGGGAAGAGAAGTGGATATTGCAAGGCCATGCAGAGAGGATGTACCATACTAATATGCTGCAAACCGGTATCTCTGTGGTCAACGATGACATCTCGTTCCCCATTAGACTGGCCAAAATCATTAACAATAAGACTACCAATCTGATTAGCTGTTGGACTACCATAGGTCTTCGGGTTAGATCCCCTCTTGTTTAATAACCTGATACGCACATCCATGGATCCATCTGCATCAATCTTCTCTCTGGCTGTTCTAAAGATCTTAACAACTTCATTGATGCTGTCCAACATGAGCATGAGCCCTTCAACAATTAAGCGATTGACACTATCTGCAGAACTGGGACCAACAACTGAAGATATCCTATTTGATACTTCATTCGCACAGTCATATATATAGAGTTGTGCAAACTTTGGGTGATAACCTTCTGAAGGAACCAGAGGGCCAATTTTGTGGTAAGTTTGATTGTCCAGCCTAAAGATATACGGACCAGATCGAGTGTTACTTCATCCCCAAGGACGTAAACTGAAAGAGGGAGTTGTAAATTCGAATATTAGCACGAAAGATCCGCGACATCGGGCCACCTTGGGGATGAAGTAAACTGTCAAGAAATGGAGGAGTTGGCCGGCACGCAGGCAGAGATACCAGACCCTGTTTGCAACAGAGTGTGAAAACAGGAAACTGAACAGCCGTCTTCCTCTTTACACTCTCCTCCATCCACATGCGTGCCCCACAAAACTGACATGTTATATCAGGTGAGCCAAAATAATGGGCCTCATTTATTTTCCCTAGACGACAAATATTTAACATCAGAACTATGACATGTTATAATGTACAATAAGAATAAGTGCAAAACATAAACAAAATAAAGGACCAACTTGCGTGTTGAACAACCAAACTCGCAGTTGTTCGAGACACCGAGGCACTAACGGACGATGACGGAGGAGATGGCCCGGGAACCGAATCAGGTTGAATAACACCTGCAGTATGCCACAACAATCAAACAGGACAACATCAGCCAAGTGGGGATGCTGGACAGAACCATGAGGGATAAAAAACAATTACATTATAGGAACCTTATGTGGGGAAAAAAATTTAACAAATCAAGACGAACAAAACCGAATTACATCATACATCAATAAAATAATAAAAAAAATGCAAAAAAAAATACAGTTACAATCAATAATTCAATATAAAATGAATCTTGGAGGAAGTATAAGAGAGAGTAGTGAATGACCATCAAAACTTAACAATATAAAGGAATACCTTAACCCCAACATCAAACATGATATTCAAGAGGCATAACAGGTAGACAACAAACTTAGCAGAGGAAGGATGGTTCATTTTAAAAGAAAAAACCTAATGTAAATAAAAATCTATAAAGACGAAGCAACAGCATAAACATATATAACAGAGATTGAGGATACACCTAATCAAGCACACGCGACGACCCTATAATATGTAAATGAATAAACAAATTCATGGGACAGCCACGAAGAAGCCGGTAACACACGAAACAACTAAAGTATTAAGCTAGCACAGCTACCAGATTACAGTGAGAGACGGAATACATTTGAAGGGAAATGGAGAAATGAGTGGGAAAAATAAGGAACGAAGGCAAGAGGGAGAGAAAACAATAAAGACATAGGCATGATAAAGAAGAATAATAGCAGACACAGAGTTGACTCGCAACAAAAGCAGAGGATCCATCATCGATGGGTTCCTGAGAAGAATCGGGGATGGGGGAGTCCTGCAACATCCGAGCTGCATGCGAAGAACGATTGTACCAGCCAAAGCACAAGGAAGAGGACACTGTGAGGATGAAGGGTTTAAACTCCCACCGTCATGAATAACAGGGCACCCGTTAGGAGGAGGATGAGCAGAATCCGTTGCAATATCGGAGGGGAACTGATCTGGTAACAAACGTGAGGAACGGCGAGACTTTGGAGCACGTGTGGGCATACGACCAGCAAGATGTGGTTTCAAACAATCAGGGGTAACAGAAGAAGGACCCGCTTTCCGGCCAAATCGCTTCGGCGTAGAAACTGGGATAATTAAAAGCTTAAAACTCACCAGAGAACAGACGAAAACAAAAAGAAGACAAAAATAATTATGCCAAGCGAGTATCAATAACAATAAGATCCATGTTCAATTACCATGTTGAATCGACCGAGGACAATGGGCTTGAGAAGGTAACGAAGACACAAGCAAAACTAGGACATCAACCATTTCCTAATCACCAGCAACTGAAATGGCAAGATAAGGAAAAAAAGAAAAAAACAACGAAAATCACAGGCCGGATCAAATACAATAGGAGCAAGACCAGATCAACGAAGGTAGGTAGTACCATCCAACAAAGATGAATCAGGCTGACCACAAATAGTATGAGCGTGAACAGCGGGAGGAAGAATGACGTTAGCATCTCGAATACACCGAGGAGGCAGACCAGTACGGGGTAAGACGGGAGCATCAATAAGTGAAGCATCATCAAGCACTGAATCTGACTTCGTATTAGACAACACCCGGCACATAACGGAAGCAGATTCGGAACCAGACGGAGCAATGCAACCGACCTCTAGAGGATAAGAGATAGACGAATGAACATGGGAGATCGGCGGGGATCGAAATTGCTGGGACGATTCCGATGGATGAGAGCCATCACAAATCGGAACATCATATAATAATTCACAAATCGGAACATCTTCGAGTAACATCGGAGATTGACGACGGCAGCCAGATAATGAATCCATGCGAGAGCCTAAACACGACTACTTCCTCCAAACAACCTACATTAAATATATATAAAGCTCATGTTAAAAATGATTAAGACAACATATATAGGATAAAAAAAACAATATCACCACAAAATATGACCTATTAACATCTGATGGATTAGTGCAGCAAACATATTAACACCGAACAATAAACATATCATGCAATTAAATTTTAATAGGCAAAATAAATAACCGTATGAACATGAATGAACAGATGTACAGGAGCATGAAGCATGAGCATATGAGCATCTGTTGTTAATATGCCATTTTCTGTCTTTGGTGCAGAAATTTATAGTGCATGCTCCTTATTAATGAATCTCTCTAAACTATATATATGAATTTAAATTCTAATCCAGAACTTCTCTTTTATCATTAGTTCTCCTAACGAAATTTAAGTGGAAAAATTTTGGATTAAAACATCTCTGTTTCCATTGATGATTAAAAGCTTTAATTTTTTGCCAGACTAAGAGCAAAACTATTTCATATTGAATTATATATGTAGATGGACTTTGTTTAAGGTTAAAATAGTTACAAATTTTTGAGGAAAAAGATTTAAATAATACGGGAGTATATATAATTAATCAATTATTTATACGTCATATCAGTAGTGCTCTAATGATTAAGAGTAATCATCATATAGCATCTGCATGCATGTTAAATCATATTTGGACTTTTTCTTGTCAAAAATTAAAAGTAGCATTATTAATGCATTAACTGTTATGTACTATTTATTATATATATATAGTTTGAAATAGTGAAGGGTAAATATATATATATATATATATATATATATATATTTCATTATGGTTTTGTAAGTGCAGAGGCTGCAGCTATGGCATCAAGAAGAAATGAAAGGGCATTGAACGAAATCAACTCTGACCAAAATCTCACCAAAATCAGCTCAGGGATGAAGCTGGAAGAACCTTCCATCGCAATTCCTTCCAAATCAAAGGGAACATGGGTTCCAATAATCCCAATCTGAAATTAGGCAGGAATAATTACAGAGTTAAGAGTGATCAATTTTCATCACAAAAAGAAGTAACAACTAAAGAATCTGATAATGGGTAGGGATCAAATTCATATATCCTCTTCAAGGATCCTCTCAAAAGTAACTGCATAACTCTCAAGTAAGTAAAATCTATTACTATAGAGTATACACACATCATATAATTATACAACTGTTCCTAATTTTCCTTTGAATCTGATCAGTATAGGAGAGCAATAGGCCGCGAGCCTATTGAAGAAGACACTTAAAGATAAGAGAAATAGGCAAATTCATAAGCAATACAAACCTATAAGGTTATGTTTGGTTCGTGGTATCTTTGGTATCACGTGGTAATGTCATTCACACTTTTTTCCTAGGAATATTATTTTAGTGGGAAAGTATAATTTTTTGTTTTTGTGGGAACAAGATTACCATGTTTGATTAACATGGGAAAGTTATTAAAATTTTAAAATATAAGAGAAATACAAGTGAAAAGGAGTAACACTTTCCTGGGAAAGTTAACTTTCCCACCCTTTTAGGTGGGAATGACATTCCCACCACATTCCCACTCAAGTGGAAAAGTGGTGGGAATGTTATTCCCACCTAAAATTAGATTCCTCCAACCAAACATGGGAAAGTTATTCCCTCTACCTAACTTACCTCACTTTCCCACTACATACCACGAACCAAACGCAACCTAAATATTAAAGCAGAAGACATCAAACCTTAAAACGCAGAAAGCCACGCCTAAAGGATGATGAAGCTGCAATTTGCAAAAAACTATCCTCAAACCTTAAAACGCAGAAAGCCACGCGTAAAGGATGATGAAGCTGCAATTTGCAAAAAACTATCAAGATATCTTCAATATGCTGCGAAATCCATCTTCAATATGCTGCGAAATCCATTCGGGACATGCTGGCAAAGACTAAGATTCTGGTATTCATTGGAGGATAGACTCTGGAAGCAAAAGAGGAAAGCTGAATCTAGAGGAAAGGGGGCGGGTAACCTAACAGGGCCAGGGAATCGCGGGGAATGGGGGAAAATCGGGGAAACAACTTGGTTTGGTTGGATAACCCAGCCGGGTAGGGGGGTCAGGCAAACGGGTGGGTACTAAAATTGGGTGAGATTTCGGGTCTTGAATTGATTTTTGAGAGATCGAACTGTTACGTGAATAGTTAACCGGCTGGCCTCTCATTAAGTAAAATAAAATAAAAATATATAAAATAAATAAATAAATAAAGGGATAGATTATTATACCACTAACAATTTTGCATAATTCTTGGCAGTGAAAGATGGGATGAAAAAGGCAAGGCAACTAAATTGTTGAAGCTAATTCTCTTTTTGTGGTGTCTTCTTTACACAGGAGGAGGGCGGCCAATCCAATGTTGCAGTTGTTGCTTGATGATTGCCTACAACTCATCCCACTTTTTGATAATGTGCATATCCAGCACTATTATAGGGAGGCTAACCACATAGCTGATATACTAGCGAGAGTTACTCTAGATCATAGGGATAAAAAGAATTATGTTCTCTTGTCGCCTGATTACATCTTAAATGTTTATAGTGATGATGTAACCTCTAAATCTTTTGTTCGTTGCTTAGCAGTGCATAGTCCTCACTACCATATGACCATGTTGTTATTAATGTAAACCTCCCCTTTTTTGATATAATATTGTTAAGTCATCATATTATGCTTATTTTCTATGTTGTTTTATGCAGTTTTATACTGTTTTTGTGACTAATCATTGCTATGTTCCCTAAAAAGTTCATCTTTGTGTTTTTCGGACCATTTAAAGCTATTGTTTAAGAAAATGAAGATTTAGAGTAATTTGGATCGATTTGGAGAAACTATTGATTTTGGCCCAATAGGCCTACCAGACCCATATCGGTCCATAAAGCCCAGAAAGAAATTCGAATCATTGGAGACCCAAATCTGATTTCTCTAGGCCCAATTCGGATGTCTTATAGCCTAAAGGAGAATTTCAAGCCCAATCAGCAATTATGATACAGTAAATAATTGATAATGGAGAAATTGCAAATCCTAGTCAACGGAGGATTCACAAGTGCAGTTTTGGTATAAAATTCATATCTTTTGATACAGAGCTCGGAAAAATACAAATGATATACCGTTGGAAAGAGGACTTCAAGCTCTACAACTTTTCTTTTGACCTCAAAGTCCAGTTCTACCGTTAAGATGGTCGAAAATGCCCCTGAGGTATTCTGAACAGATTTGACTTAGAATCCAAGTTGACTTAGTTGTAAACCGACTTGGGGATGCCTTGGACGGTTTTTCCAGCTGGATATTGATGACATGGAGCTCTATTATTGGCTATAGTGGATCCTAATTAATGAGAATGATCTTCTTCAACCAATTAGAGTTGTTACTTGGAGACAAAGTTGATGTAATTCCTACTTAGCTTAAGATTAGAATTTTTAGTGTCTATCTTACCCTCTAATTGGTCGGCCTATCTAAGGGCTGGTGTTAATTCTCTAAAGGGTAAGGTATGTCATAGGATTATTTTAGGATTTGTCATAACTCATTATAACTCAGAAATTGTAAAACCCTAAAGAGGAAAATTCTCTCTAGGAGAACAGCCGACCCCTTGCCTTGGTGTGTTCTACCCTAAGAATTTCGGTTTTAAATGATTGATTTCGTGATGAGCATTATGAAGATGACTTCTCCAATCATGTGTGAGTAAGTCCTCTTAATCTTTCCAATGCAAGTGAAAACTGATCTCTTGACAATTTAATCTATGCTGAGGATTTTATGTATATCGGTTTTGCCATGTTGATTTCAGTTTTGATTGCTTTGTATTCTTGTCGATTTAGCTATGGTAATTCTAGGGTTTTGATGTTGTTTGGTGGCTGATTTTGTGTTCTTGATAATTCGATTCATGTTTTCAATCTATGTCTGTGATTACTACTTATGTTGTGTTTTGCTTGCTGGTAGGCTTATGCCCGTCGACTTGCATGATTAACTTGACTATTGCTATGTTAGATTTAATGAAGGCCTAGTAATTAAGTCTAATAATTGGTAGCAAGATTAAGTATGTTTGGTAAATGCCTAGTAGCTAAGATATTTAATTGAGATTTGTTTGATCGTTATGCTTTGATGAATGCCTAGTTTTCATAAGTATATGTTTGGTATATCTATTGATCTTCATGCTTTATCTTTTGCATAAGTTTAAGAAGGCTTGTATTAAACTAGTAATAGATAAAAGGATTAATTTGGGAAGGGCTAGTACCGGTTAATTTATAATTGATATAGATTAGGGTGGTGAATTTTAGTAATCTTATTCTAGCCAAGGACTGAATTGAATTCTTTGTTTTGTGGGTGTTCCAATGATCCAGGATTTTATTTGACAAGAGTGAGATTTAGCTTATATTGGAAGGATATCTTGTATTATTGTTTTCTTAATTTTCTTGCTTTCAATTTACTTTGCTTTTGTTTAATTGATTTCGATCTGCTTAACCACAACTTTCTTGAGTTTATTTGTGATTTTCTAAAAAGAAAAAGTAACAATCTCTCTGTGGGATCGACCCGTGCTTGCTCTAGCTACTAGTTGGTTGGAGTTGGTTCAGTATTTATTTTGTGACTCGTTGATGACATAATCATAATTTTGGCGTCGTTGCCGGGGAGATTGCACTTTTACTTTTCTTCTTAATATCTTTTCTTTTCTTTACATCTTGTTTCTTTCACCCCATGCGTGTTTGTTTGTATTCTTTGAAAGAAAGGAATCATAGAGCTACCACCTACCCTAAAGGATTTAAATTTCCCAAAAGTAGCAAAGCATGTTTGCATTGTCTACCCTGAATAAGAGGAGAATTACGAGTTGAATCCACAAATTGCCTAGATGCTGCCAACTTTTCATGGAGATTCACATGAGGATCCGCATAAGCATATACAGAACTTCTACTTGCACTGTAGAGTGGCTACAAAGATACCTCAGGAACAAGCTAAGTTGACGATGTTTCCTTTTACTTTGGACCGATCTGTTAAAACATGTTTTCTTAGCCTGGCTCCGAATTCTATCACTTCTTCAAGAGAAATTTTTGGAGAAGTACTTTCCTGCTTCAAAAGTTTTGGTCATTCGGAAAAAGATTATGGCCATTCAACAAGAGCCTAACGAAAAGTAGTATAAGTACTAGAAAAGATTTAATCACTTATGCGATAGTTGCCCATACCATGGTGTTAATGAGCATACTCTTTTGTTGACTTTCTATGATGGTTTGGAGGCTACAGATAAGAAGATGATTGATGTTGCAAGTAGTGGAAGTCTGATGAGTAAGACTCCAGCAGATGCAAGGATTTTACTTGATAAATTGGCAAATAATATACACCAGTTTGGAGGAGCGAATGCTGAAGCACCAAAGGCTAACTCTCCACAAGATCAATTGGCCAAGAAGATAGAGAATGGATTCAATACTATGGCTCAGCTCTTTTCACAGTTCATGAACGCGCAACAAGAGATGCGTCAACAATTCATGAGTGCTCAACAACAGTAAATAAGTGTTCAACAACAGCAATTATGTGCATAACAGTAACGACTTAAGCTTCTGAAACTTTCCTTGGGAGGAAAGATGAATGTGGAACACCGAGAACTTATTGCTAAGATTACTTTTCCAACAACCATTCCACCAACTCATACTAAGGTGAGCAAAGATGAGAGGGAATCAGATGCCATTGAGATCCAGGCTTTGGAGAAATACATGTCCAACGAGGAGTAGGAGATAGTTGCAAAACTGGAATCTTCCAACCATGATCTGTCAACCTTTGATCCAGATGAAGCTGATAATCTGCCAACCATGTACTAGTTATAAGTTATCATAAGGTAAAGTCCAAATTAAAGTGATCTACTAAAATTAAAGTTTTGGGCTTTATGACATCTAATTAAGTATGGGCTTTTAATGTGTAGAAACCCAAAATCTTATATTTATTTCATGATGGGCTGAAATAAGAAATAAGACCTATAAATATACCTAGGGTTTTGGTCTCCAAGTTTGAAGAAAAGCGTAAGTTTTCCTGGCATTCCATTAGCTATGAAAAATGCAGTCGTCGTGGAACTAACTTGGAAGACCTAACCGCAAAGATTCATGGTTTTGATCTGTCACGGATTCAGGTACGTTTTCGCTTTAGATCTATGATTCTTTGATGATTTAGTATGAACTGGTCCTGGTTTAGAGTGATTAAATCACTAACTTAATTCCATTTAGATTTCTGTTTGATTTGTGCTTAGTTTTCTTTGTTTAAAGTTACTAACTAGCCATACTTGTTTAACAGAATGAAGAGTTCAGGAAAACTAACTTGTTCTGAAGAGCTGCATTAGTTATTTAACTGTTAATTTTTATTATGTTTGAAAGTCTAGCTTGAATTGTATTTCTCATCTGCATCATAACATTAATAAGGGTTAATGTTCACTATGTTTGAATTATAGGTATCTCAATGCTTTTATTTCCTTGTTGTTGCAGTGATTTTCTGTCCCATTCTATGCATTTGTTGGCCATCTTGATTTATCAGCTATCTAAATGATTGTTCACACACACACACACACACACACACACACACACATATATATATATATATATATATATATACTACATATTACTTGGAACACCCAATAAAATTACTAAAGGTCCCTTTTAAGGATCGATGAGGAGGTTCGGTTTGAACTTTTTTTGTCCTTTTCTGTCTTTTCTCACTTGGTTAATTATCAAAAAGTACTATTCATCTTAACATTATTGCTTGAATGAATATACTATTTGATCCTATGTTTGGGTTAATGAGGGGCTAGATTATTAAACATTTTAGTCTTTTTCCACCGACCAAATTACTTTAAAGCCCTAAACTTTGATTAATGTTGAGATGAATAACTTTACTTTTTGGTCTTTTGTCAAAGGTGAATGTGAACACAATTAATTGTAGTTTTAAAAACAAGTTTATCCCATGAATGCAATATTGAATTTTTTTTTATAGAAAATGTATTATTATACATTTCATGTTCAAATAGAATCATTATAGTCTTATTTTTTTTTAAAAAAAAAGAATAATTATAGTCTTATAAATTCATGATATGATGGTTTTTTCTTATATTGCAATATATCCTTATATCTTTATTCAATAAGTTAAGCGATAACAACTCTAAAAAAGGGGAAACATAATGAAACAAACTACAAAAACTTTTACTTTCTACAACAGGATGTTTTAAGACACTACTATATATTTTACTTTACCAGATTAGTTCTTCAATTATAAGATTCGCTCCAAATATCAAATTTGCTAACCACTTACTCACATATATCATAAGAACCGAAGAAAAAAAAACTCTAAATAAAATGATTTGTTAGCCACAAATCAAGAATGCTCGACGCACCAGCGAGCCGATCAACTTGTGTTCTATTAATCAAAACATTACTTGCTTGGCATAGTTCTAGGTTGATAATGAATTGTATTGAGAGGTAAGAACAAAAATTGAAATATTGGATTCGTGATTTACCCATGAAAATTATGAAATTAGAAATCAGAGCTTAATCCCAACTTCCTTTTAAGTGGTTTAATCATTATCCTTAAAACTTGACATAACTAAGCCTTTTTGTTGCCTAATATAACTTGATCAGCGAGAAGGGAAGCTGTGAAACCTCATTATACTCATGTATGTTTTAGGGAATATTTAGAATGCTTTGACTAAATTGTCTATCCTTCATCAAAATATATTGTCTATTTATTCCAATGTTTTTGAAGTGAAAGCTGGATCGCTTCTTGATATGATACCGTAAAAATTTGTTATGAGTGAAAATATATGTCTGAATTAATTACATAGGATCAGAGTAAGTTATGGTCTTTGAATATTTATAATTTTCATTTTGTTAACTTTGTTGATTAAAATTGTAATGAAAGCATTATCTTTGTAATTTTTGTTTGCACTTTCATTGGCATTATGGGTTTAGCAATCAAGATATGCCAAATGGTTGTTAGCTGTTGGGGCGTTGTTTGTTTCCTTGACAAAATGGTGAAATAAGACAATACTATTAAGTGGTACTATGTGTGAACTGTTTTTGCTTGATCAGGATTTGAGCTAAGTTCTTAATGGGTCCACTTAGTTTGACTTTTGTTTGAGATTTGGATCTAACTTAAGAGCTAAATTGAGCTTTGAGTATATGAATAGTGACAATTGGTGAAGGTTAAGTTAACGGTTTCACATTTAAGTAATTATTACCTTTTTTTCTGTAATGCCTCTTTAAAACAAAGGTAATAGTTGGTTGTAAAAGACTGCATCCTTTTTCTTCAATCAATTAAATCATTAAATGGTATACTCCATATATATATATATATAATAAAAATAAAAATTTACTATCTATTTTTTCAATAATGACCTCCCATATTGCATAAGTTAATTTAATATGGATACATGTGTAGGAACAAAATGGAAATTAGCATGTATTATAACTATTTCTTTTAGAACTTTTATCTAAAACTTTTATAAATATTGAATTTGAAAGCGGAATAAAAAATTAAGGAATTAATTAAGAAAAAGAAAAAGAAAAATAGTAGATTAATAGAATTCTACTTAATTTTGGTTTTTTTTTAAATGAATCTACTTAATTTTAATCCCCAATCAAAATTAAGAATTTATTATAACTTTTTTTTACCTCAAAAAAAGAAAATAACGTGTTTTCCTACTGCATTATAATCCAAGAATGAAAAGAGATACACATCAAATTATTAATCAAATGGTTGCATCCATAGCAAAAGCAGCATCGCAAAACATGAATAAAAATCACATTAGATAACTAATATAATAAATTATGAAATACCGATACTGTAAAATGACTTGATTAATTAAAAAATGTACAATTATAACTTAATAACTACTAAGGTCACGAGTACAATCCCCAAACTTGTGCATATATAATTGATCAATGTAATGAGAAAATTGACAATATATTGTATAAAAAAAAATTCAAATGAGATACCTTTAGATGATGCACGATGAAATATGATCATATGCATGATCTTTTCTATAGATTTCAACATTTTAGACTCATTCGGCTAATCTCCATGCTTCTCTATTCCATTTTTTCTAAATGTCACAGTGATGAGACAACTTGAAACCCCATATATAAAAACCTTCTTAAAGGTTAGCTAATTCTCCACTTTCAATGGCGTAATGATGGAAAAATTCAAAATTTTCCATAACCTCTATCTTGGTTCTCATTAAAATTGCGATAAAGATCATGGAAATTTTTTTAAAAACATATTTAGATAAAATTAAGAATAAAATCTTAAAATTATATTTCAAATTAAAGCCACATGTAACTTCAATGTGATAAAATCTAAAATAATCTACATGAAAATCTCAAATTTATATAGGAAATAAGATTATGGGATATAAAAGGTTATTTGAATATCTCCACTGGACAAAAAAAAAAAGATTAGTACTTATGTGATACAAAATTTAAATTAGTTTAAATAACACCATTTTCGATGAATGTTTGAACTTGGAAATCATGGAGCCAATTTCCTATATTAAATGCATAACAAAGAAAATCACGTAGGAAAAGAGAAAGAGAGTAGAAGAAGAAGCTTCTTTGATCATTATTATTATTTTTTTGTTTCGGGTTATTTATCTTAAAATAATAATCAAATCAAGGTTGAGTACTATTATATGAAGTATCATACGTAGTGTTTTAGATTTTTAGGAAAACTATGATTTCATAGATATATAGAATCTAATATTTTGGATTTTTTTTAAGAAAGTAATATTTAGGATGTTTAAGGAGCAATCTCGGATTGCAACAAATAGTAAAACAGCAATTTAAAAGGATAATAACATTGTCTTTGGTTTATCCCAGCAATTTTGAATTTGAATTATATATATACTAGATATTTGACTCGCGCTTCGTGACGGGTTAAGAAGATTACGGAAAAATTGAGCATTTGTATTGTTTATGTCGTGTTTCAGTATATTAATTAAGTGATTTGTGAAGATTTTGTTATTTTTTTTAGGACACTCTCAATTTTCTGTTTTGTGTATATATATATATATTTTGAATGTTCTGAAGCCATGATTTAAGTTACCTAAATATATAAAATGTCTCAATTCCTTTGTTTAAAAATTATTTAGAATGTTGGTTAATGGATTATATGATCAATAGGTGTTTTTTGACTGTATATGGTGTAACCGTACAAGTGAGAAGTTAATGAGTAAATAGATTATAATGCAGCATTTGTATTGTTTATGTCGTGTTTCAGTATATTAATTAAGTGGTTTGTGAAGATTATGATGTTTCTTTTAGGACACTCTCAATTTTCTATTTTGTAAATATATATTGAATGTTTTGAAGCCATGATTTAAGTTACCTAAATAGAATGGCTGAAATCTCAATTTGGTACCAAACCTTTGTCGCAATGTGCGGGTCCGGGGTCCGAACCCTACCGCTAACGACTTGAGAAAAGGGAGTCGCCACTAATCAATTTTTTAGGTGTGATTAGTCACCTGATTGACCTAGCTAGCTTAATGAGGACCAGGGCTTGGCGAGGGGCCCACTAAACCTATATGTCTGGTCTTTGCAACCTAATTCTAAGTTCGGAAGTCAATTACGTTTGGGGAAGGGTTAGCACCCCAAACGCCCGTCTAACGACGGTACCTCTAATCTAATCAAGATCTATTATGGGTCTGAAATAAAATATTGCTTTTAACCTTTAATCCTTTGTTTCTTTCTTCGTTTCAGGAGAATTGAAACCTTTTTATTTGACTGCTTAATATTAATCTTTTTGTGTTTTCTTTAAGTTTTAAAACCTTTTATTCTCTTGAATGCAAGAAACATGATAAACTGACCCTTTGTCCGAAACGGTATTTTGGGAAATAAAATCTAAATGCAAGAAGTGACAAAGTTGACCCTTTGTCTGAAAGGGTATTCTAGGAAATCAAGATTAAACTTGTATGCAGAGTTGTGAGAAAATTGACCCTTTGTCCGAAAGGGCATTTCGGGAACAACAAGTAAGAGAATGGTGCCTTCCGTCCGGGAAGAGCGTTTTAGGAAAAACAGGTAAAAATTAATGCCTTCCGTCCGGGAAGGGCGTTTTGGGAAAAACATGTAATAATAAGTGCCTTCCGTCCGGGAAGGGCGTTTTGGAAAATAGCAAGATATACGGCTTCCGTCCGGGAAGGGCGTTTTGGGGAGATAGCAAGCAAAAATAAATGGCTTCCGTCTGGGAATGGGGCTTTGGGAAATAGCAAGCAAAATAAATGGCTTCCGTCTAGGAAGGGCGCTTTGGGAAATAGCAAGTAAAATAAGTGGCTTCCGTTTGGGAAGGGCACTTTGGGAAATAACAAGTAAAATAAGTGGCTTCCGTTTGGGAAGGGCGCTTTGGGAAATAGCAAGTAAATTAAGTGGCTTCCGTTTGGGAAGGGCACTTTGGGAAATAGCAAGTAAAATAAGTGGCTTCCGTCTGGGAAGGGTGTTTTGGGAGATAGCACGTAAAAATAAATGGCTTCCGTTTGGGAAGGGTGCTTTGGGAAATAGCAAGTAAAAATGAATGGCTTCCGTCTGGGAAGGGCATTTTGGGGAGATAGCAAGCAAAAATAAATGGCTTCCGTCTGGAAAGGGTGTTTTGGGGAGATAGCAAGCGAAAATAAATGGCTTCCATATGGGAAGGGCGCTTTGGGAAATAGCAAGTAAAATAAGTGGCTTCCGTCTGGGAAGGGTGTTTTGGGAAATAGCAGGTAAAAAATAAACATCTTCCGTCCGGGAAGGGCATTTTGGGAAATAGTAGGTAAAAAAAGAATGCCTTCCGTTCGCAAGAGCAATTTGGGAAATAACAAGTAAAAACTGAAAATTTAAAGAATCAGCCTTTTGTCTTTGATTTTTTTTCTAATTTTCATTTACTTGGGAACAAACTCTTCTATTTCCTTTATTTGAGTTTTAATTTCTCACTTTGTATTTTATGTTTCATTACCTCAAAGTTCGATTAACGGACAAAAATGCGTGCAATGCATGATCTGGTCTTTTTTAACTGATTGGTAAAGAGTCGTTTACTCGAATAATTTCGGAGGACCCTTCCCATGCATTATAGGGTTATCCGCGAAAGTATCTGATCTCGGAGCGGACCTTGGGAGGTCGTGCCCGAGTACAATTACCCAAGATCCACCCGTCATAGTTAAAAACGGTATTTATCAATCTTAACAATTTTTGTGGCGTGTATGACAATATATGCGAATGATTTTCTAAATTAATCTAAATTATTTCTTTAAAATTAAACTTAATCTTCTAAAAAAACTAAAGTTTATTAAATTGTTCAAAATTAAACTAAATTCCTAAATTAATTTAAATCTAGCATTTTTACTTTTATTAATTTATTGCAAAGTAAATTAAATCTTAAGATAGAGCCTTTAATTGGAACAAGTTAAAAAGTTATAAACCAAATTAAACTAAAACTAAGGGCTACGTTGAAAACGCTAGAAAGTTTCAGTCTTTATATGATCAAGTTTTCAAATCATGGTACATAATTGCATCAAATTATTACCTCAAGGACCTGATTGAATGGAAATTAGGGACTACATAGTATAACTTGACCAAAACAATAACCTACAGGCTCAAAAAAGTATTAATTTAACACAAAAACGGAATAAGAATCAATTTAAATCCGAAAATGGCAAACAAAAATAACAAACAGGTGAAAGTATAAAAGCTTCATCATCTTCTTAAGTACAAACTTACCTCAAACCCTAGTTCTTCAGCGCCGCCACTGCCTCCACCGTCCGGAAATCGCGCCGCCGCGTCGGAGGGCTCACCGTCGTCGAATGAAGCCGAAAACGGGTAGATCGTCTCGCCTCAACGCACTGAACCCAGTTCCGGTGTTAGTTTTCCAAGACCCAGTCTCGAAAATCCCAAAACCAAATTCACCCGAAACCCCTAACCTCTCTCAGATCCGGCTATTCCGACCACCGGACGGACTTTAAACCCGAACACGCTGTTTTCCCTAAACTACCCAACAACTTCACCGAACCAATTTGGAGATCTAAGCCTCTTGACACTGAAACCCCTAAGCCCAAAGTTTTAAACCTAAGCCTTGAAGAGGGAAGGGATCGAAGAAAGGAGAAGGTGGGTAAAACCGAAGCAAAATCTAAATAGGAAAAAGCTCTCAAGGTTCCTACAGTAAGGACTCTAACGCTCCTTTTCTGATTTTCGTTCTCTCTTTTTTTTTGTATTTTTTTGTGTATTTTCTTGCTGCTAAAAGAAATCTATGAACACCGAAGCCTTTAGCTTCCAAATCCCGGCGACTTTATTTTTCGATAAAACCTAAAGAAACTGTTTTTTTTAACCAATGAGCCCTGATTTTAGAAACGAAAACTGACCTCAGAACCCTAGCTTTTTCCCCCCTCCGAAAAAAAAAACTTCCCCTATTGCCTCTGTTTTCTTCTTTTTATAAAATGGCTCCGAAAGTTTTTGTTCTAAACATTGATTTCCCCTTATTCTCCTTGCAGGCTTTTGATAGTAACTTTTTGGCTTTTCATGTAATTCCCACTTGTAGGGAATGTGTTGCCTTAGTTTGTCTGTCTTGTTTTTTTTTTGAGCTTAGTGGTTGCATGACAGAGTCTGTGTGTGCAGTGTGTAACAGTGGCAGAGTATGCTCTTACACAAAATGAAAGTGGAGCTTGCCTATTTTGTCTGCTTTTTATCTTGCAACCTTGTCTCTACTATTTATTTCCCCTCATTCTGTTTTCTCTCAATCTCACGTGAATTCACCCTTGCAGGTGTGCTGAGCTGGCTTGTGGGGTTCACTTGGGAGCCAATCAATGGCTGCCACATCATGGTAAGAGTCCCTTTTTCCTTTTCTTTGTCTGCTGAAGTTAATTGAATGTGAGACTGGTTGAATGATCTTATGGAATTTGTAAACTGAAATGGATGTTTGATTATATTTTTGAATTTGATAATACCCCTGATATTCTTGCTGCAATAGATTTGTGTAGGGAAAGTGCTAAATGCAATCTGATGTAGTGAAGGTGTTACGCGAAACTTGAAATTGAATTGGAAAGTGTGACATGATTGTGCCAATGCGTGATTGAAAATGCTATCTAGTATCTACATGCTCTGTTTTTGGTATTTATTTTTTTTTGAGCGCATGCTGTATGAATTATGCACCAGGGTCGAATGCCTCAAGTCTGCTAAGTTGAATCTTTGGCGCACCTAATTGGCCAGCCGAACTAGCACAACAAGTGAGGAAGGGAAACACCAGTTTGAAAGAAATAAGGGGCGCTAAACACAAAGGGGTCGAAAAGCTTTAGGCCAAAAATGGATTGTTTTTTTGTATTTTCGAGTTTCAATTTTGTAAATGTAAAACTGTAAAAGGAATTGTAAAAAAAACTCTTGTAATGAACGTGGAACTTGAATGGACCCACTCTTCCAAGGATTTAGACTCTCAAATTTGTCAAAACCCAAATCATATTAAAATGAAATAGTTCAATTTCAATTAACCATTGAAGGTCCAAAAGCAAAGTGTGAAGGAAAAGCCCGAAACGGAATAAAAGTAAGCCCAAAGGACCCAAAGGAACGGATTTACTTAAAAATAAACTATGAATTTACTTAAAAATGAACTATGAATTGACCAAAATGCTCCCAATACGAATTAAGGAAAGTTTAATCTAAATGAAAGGATATAGGTCCAAAATGCCATGCAGAAATTAGAAACTACAATAATGAAATGTGCCAAGGATGGGATGAGATGCGTTAATGCAAAAATGGTTCTACTGAATTACCAAAATGACCTAAACGACCCTAAATAACTCTAAATGCAAATATAGTAACAAAATAACTTAAATTAAAGGATACAAGTCAAAAAACGGGTGTCTACAACCTTTTCGGAAAATCCCAACTTAGTATGAAACCTTTTATTTCGTCCAATTTGATACCAAACGTTTTATTAATGGTTCAATTTAGTACTTTTTCAACCGTCCGTCAGCGAGTGAAAGACACGTACGTTAAATAACGCGTGAAGAAATTTTTTATTGGAAAAAAAAGCCACGTCGTATTTTTAATAAATACTAAACAAATTTAATTTTCTTTTTCTTATTTTCCGTTTTCTCTTCCTTTTCCCTTTCATTTTCTCTTTCCTTCTTCTTTGTTTTTCAAAACCGATCCCTTTTTTCCACTAAACCCTAGCGTCACCGTCAACCTCCTAGATCTCCTCTTTGCGACTTCACCCTTTGATTCCCAGCAAGAGTTTTGACCCACACTTTTAAATCATCAGAAAATCGATGCAAACGAACCTAGAACTGTCCTCACGGGAAACAGAGCCTTGTCACCTATCCTCTCCTCTCAAGTCGAAAAATACCTAAAATAGCTTCTAAAGATGAGTCCAGAAACTCCTAAGTGAAGAAGAAGCTCTCACTGCCAGCAACCTCTTCGTTGTATGACGTTTTATTTGACTTGCTCTTTTAGATTCAAACGAATCCTAGAAGGGCACGAGGATTTAAAGGGAATTTGTGGTGGTGTTTTTGTGGCTTGTTCGTTTGATCTACTTCACCCAGGTTACCTCCAATTCTTTTTATTTTTCTCTGTTTTATTATTCATGGATGTCCGATGCCTAAAGACGAGGAATTTCATTGCTTTGGACTTTTGGGTTTTTATGATTATGATTTGAAAGAATTTGCGTTCAAAATTTTGATTCTTATTTAAGGATTTGTTGATTTTAGAATGTTGGATTTGGAACCCATAGATATTTGTAGATGACAATTTAGATTACTATTTCATTTTTAAAAAGATGGGTTATAATGGTTATGTATCAAAGCAAACATAAACTTGAAAGTAAATCATTAAACTCATGTTACTTGAAAGTTTTTGAATTCTTTAGAGATATTGGTACTGAATGAGATCTTTGTTAAGTAGATAAAATGAGGTTGGTTTTTCCTTCACAATCTTCATTCCTATAATTGTTCATCACTCAATGAAAAATCAAAGCAATTGGTTTCCTTCTAACATCTGACATTTTTGTTGAAACTTCCCAGGTTTACAAGCAATTGGTTGAGACTTCCAAATCAGCTATTGGAGCCAAAGTGGAGAATAACAAGTTTTGTCTCTCTGTTCACTCTCGTTGTGTGGAATGAAAGTACAATTATATATGCAATTCATTCTGTTACCGAAAGGCTCTGCTTTCTCTGTCTTGATACTGACTGATTCATATTTGTTGTCTTCATAATTAATTCATAGTAATTGATTTGTTTTGCCCTTTTACCCCAAACTAAAACAGGTTGTGGAAGACCTTTTCTTTGATTGGTTCTACTTGTATATCCAGTAGGTGAGTCTCTTAACTGAAAATGGAAGCACCAGGATGACCTCAGGCTTCCCACCGATGAAAATCTGTTGGCTCTGCTTAGCTAGGTACATACATAAGTATATTTTTAGTTTATCTGCAGCCATTTGTATAATTGCAAATTGGTTTGTTGTTGAGGGATTAAATTCTTCATATTTTTTTGCTTTTTTTTCACCCAAAAAAAAAATCTTCATTTATTTTTCCTCTTTACAGATTAAAGAAGGGTTTGCTGAAGGAAAGGACCTTGTGGTGACAGTCATGTCCGCAATGGGAAAGGAGCAGATATGTTGCTGGCTCTTAGGAAACGAATTTGTTAGAATAAAGTCAGGATATAACTTAATATTTCAGGCTAGCAATGATATGCCTTCTCATTTCTCAACCTTTGTATTGTTAAGGAAAAGAAAATTTTTGAAATTTCTAATGGTTGTATTAAATTTAATTAAATTTAATAGTATATTTTTAAAACATTAATCATAAAATAAGCTATAAAATGATACAAAATATATATTTTTTTAGACCAGATATATAAGTTAATCCCTCCCTATGTACTTATAATATTTACTACTATTTCTTTGTTGTTTGGTGTAGTTGAGATTTGCTTTTGATGGATACTGTTAAGAATTAAAAAGTCGCTTCTTATTTTCCTTTTGCTAATTTTTTTTTCCTTTAAATAAGCGTAATTTATTTAGTTATAAAAATGCAAAGATCTCAATAAATTTATGGTAAAAAAATAGAGAGATTTAAAATAATTAGTAGCAAAAAAAAATCTAAATTGATCCAATTTTGAAACGTTTAGCACTAAATTGATCTAATTTTGAAACGTTTAGCACCTATTTGAGCTGGTTTAAAAATATTAAAAAATATAAAAATATAAAAAATATTTAAAAAATTAAAAATATTTAAAAGATATTTAAAAATGCCACGTAGGATAACGGAGTTGGATATAACGGCACGTGGGTTACACTTCTTGAGTCCAACCTGAAAAAGTACTAAATTGGACCATTAATAAAACGTTTGGTACCAAATTGGACGAAATAAAAGGTTTCATACTAAGTTGGAGTTTTCCGAAAAGGTTTGGTACCAAATTGAGATTTCAGCCAAATAGAATGTCTCAATTCGTTTGTTTAAAACTAATTTAGAATGTTGGTTCTGAATTATATGATCAATAGTAGGGGTGCAAATGAGTCGAGTTCGAACGAGCTTGAACATGAAGCAGTCGTGTTCATGAACATTAAGCTTGCGAGCTCAACTTGTGTTCGTATAAAATTTGAAAAGGGTGTTGGAGCTCGTGTTTGTTTATTAATACAGTGTTCATGTTCGTTTGTATTCGGCTCGTTTAAATAGATTTGTTCGTGAACACTTCACAAACGTGTTCATGAACACTAATTGAGTCTGTTCACGAACAAATTGTAATTAGCAAAAAAAAAATCACGACTTTACAATCACTAAACAAACAAACAAACAAACGATCACCAAACAATGAAATAAACAGTTCATGAACACCTATAGTTCTAAAAATATAATTATTATATATATAATATACAATATAAACGAACATAAACGAGCGATAAACGATCTATTAAACGAACACTAAACGAACATTAATCGAGCTTGTTCGTGAACATAAACGAACCGAACACCCCTTGTTCGAGATCAGCTCGTTTATTAAATGAACACTAAGTGTTCGTGTTCGTTCGTTTATCTTATCAAATGAACATAAACGAGTCCTTAACGAACACGAGCTGTTCACCGAACATCCTGTTCATTTGCACCCCCGATCAATAGGTGTTTGTTGACTATATATGGTGTAACCGTGTAAGTGAGAAGTCAATAAGGAAATACTTTATACTGCAAATCGTTTGGTTCATTTATAATACGGTAAGAAATTTGATTGAGAAAAATTATTTTATGAGAAATTTATCTATACTATATATAAAAGTACGAGTTTTGTAAAACATTTGAATCGACGATTGTAACCTTATTTTTCGAATATATTTCCTAAAATGCAATTACTTAACTATTATAGTTTTATTCTACTTAAAACTCTATTTTTAAATAGTTAAATCTAATATCTTTATAATTACTTTATTTTTACCATTTTACTATTTATCATTAAAAACTTGTATATATTAAAAAAATTTATATATAGTGTGATTCTACTAAAAACTCTATTTTATTTAATTAAATTCAATATTTTTATAATTATTTTATTTTTACCATTTTAAATTAAAAGGTTATTGCGATTGACCTGTTTTTATTTAATAGTTTAATGTATTGATATTAAAATTTATCATTTCCCTAAGGTGTAATTATTTTATTTACGTATAATTAATTTCAATTATTGCTAGATAAATGTACCCCTTGCTGTGGGTTTAAATTTGCTATTTTACTTTGTTAATATTTTTCTTTATGTGGAATTATTTATTTTGTTCCTATGTTAGTAAAACTCTATGTATATACACATGGACGAGTCGTGTATTTGGGTTAGGTCAGTTTCGGATTAAGGAAATTACAGGTCATACGAGTTTGGTTAATTTTTGGTTTCAGGTTGGGTTGGGTTCAGATCGCTCAAATGTCAGATCATTTAGGTTTGGGTCAATTATGGTTTAAGTCTTTTTAAGTGTCGGTTCATATGGTTCAGATGATTTCAGGTTTGAGCTTTGAATTTTCAGGTTCGGTTCTTTTTGGACTCGGATCATTTAAATATAATTAATTCCATTTCGGGTTAATCTCTCGGGGTTGATCGGGTTCGGGTGATTTTGGGTCTGGGTCGTTTCAAGTTCGGATCATTGAGGATTCGAGTCATTTCAGTTATGGGATTGAGGGGAGTTTTTGATCAAATAAGGTCGGATCAAGTTTGGTTTCGAGTACCGGCACTCGGGCCAAATTTTGCCAGATAGAATGCTTTAAAAATTAGTAGGTTGCTTAAGATTTTAATTTTCATTTAATTTAAACATATTGGATCATGTGCAATGCACGTGGAAGTAATGACTCGTTTCATGAATGAAATAGCAGACTTCTAGCTCTTGACATGACTAATTATGACAAAATGCTTTCATATCCTTCATGAAAATCGCAGATCATGTAATAACTTTTAACCGACACTAGAATAACTTCAATCGGACATGTGGATCGAAAATTATACGATATTAAATAGACCGTCAATCGAAACCACAATATTTTGGAAGCATTTTTTAGAATCAAAACATTAAAATTGGCTTCTGAGTTTTTCATGAAAGTTGTAGATCATGAAATCACATTTTAAGACACTTGAATCACCTTAATCAGACAAATAGAACAAAAAATACAAAAATAAAAGCCGAAGCGTTAAATCGTCCAACCCATAATTATAAAGGGTTAAATAGCATAAAACATAAAAGTATGAGGATCATTTGATAAATAATCCAGCAAAAAAAAATATTTGTTTATGGAGACCAAACATAAAAATTCCCTCTTGAACTCTCCACGAAACTCATTAATCAAATTTAACTTTCAGGTCATTGAAGAAAGTCGTAGATCACACAGTAACCTTTTAACCAACACTTGAACAACCTCAATCGGACAAGTGGATCGAAAATTATACAATATTAGATGGACCGGCAATCGAGACCATAAAATTTCATAAGCATTTTCAAGAATCAAAACATTAAAATTGGCTTCTGAAATCTTCATGAAAGTTGTAGACCATGAAATTACCTTTTAATAGACGCTTGAATCACCTTAATCGGACAAATAGAAGAAAAAATAAAAAAATAAAAGTCGACGCGTCAAATTGTTTAACCTTATAATTGTAAAGGATTAAATAGCATAAAGTATAAAAATATGAGGATCGTTCGATAAATAATCCAACAAATTATATCTTTGTGCCTCCAGTTACTTGCAACTCTTACAAGCGTTACTTATCTATCACTTTTCTTCAAATCAGTATATCTTTCTGTTCTTAATAGCAATCTCAATGGTGACCTGTTCTAGAAGGAGAGAAGGCGTTTCTTGTGCTTCGCAGAACCACTAAAACGACGAGCCATCACTAATCGAGTAGCCTCAATTCTGCTTCCACAAATTATAGACTTGCACCACAGTATCGTAAGTACTCACTTCTACTGTCGAGGGTACAATTCTAAAACAATTACCAATATATACATTACACTTTGCTTTGGTAAAATTCAATCAATTCCCAAAATTATTTCTTTAATTAGTCAAGGTTCGACCAAATTGTAGACTTCGAATATTCTCCAAGTACAAGCACAACTCCATTATATGTCATCCTCTTAACTTCTCTATATACTCTTTACCTTTATAATCTTCTTATTCCCATATATAGTAAAACTGAACCAAGACACTAGTATGATAGGTATAACTCAAAACAGACTTCAAATGTTCATGATAACCTCCGACCATTCCGGCAAATGTTGATGCCAAGGCCAAGGCCAAGGGACATCAGCAAATGCCGATGCCAAGACCATCGGCCATCGGGAAATGCCGACGCCAAGGCCAAGGGGACAAGGGACATCAAATTCGTCATGTGTCGTTGAAAGATAGATGACGTTAAGTATGTCTCAATACTTTTGTGACTTTGCAGTCAACATGAATTTCTAGCAGAGTTGGAGAACACTTTAATTTGGAGATTTAATTACTTCCATTAGATATATACTTCTATAAACAAGAATTTCAATAGCGACAATCTTGTTTAATATCAGTAAGAGACCATAGCTTAACTGGTCAATTTGTCTAATAATTCAAAATATATGACTCATTCTTAAAAAGCCACAATCTTCAAGCCACCCAATTGATCTTTAATATATGATTCTGTAACTTTGAGTCAATCATAGGAAAGACTCGTACTTTTAGTAAAATAGACATTAGATCACTCCGCCACAACCAACACTTGTTCTAACCTCTCATTAACATAATTGTCTTTAACCAATATCCAATGACAAACTTCCATCTCCATTCGCAGTTACCAACATTGAAGCACCTCAATCAAAGGTACTAACCTGACAATATCATGTTCAATTATTTCTTCTTTAACTTATAGCTCGGTTTTATTTTCCAGGCGCCACTTCACGTTGCAAAATTTGATTCGGAACAACACTGAGAAATTCTACAAAGGCAAACCCAACAACTCCCTGATGAATACTTCCAGAAAATCCCTCTATTACCAGAACATAGCAATTATTTTCACCAATGGTAGCTCCCCCTTTAACATGAACCTTCTAAATCAGATCGTCAAGCTTGAACACTTATTATTTGTTTGCAACATTACTCGTGTCGTAAGCAGTATACGAGATTGAGACTCCAGTGCAATAAAAAGTCGCTTGCGAAGGTAGCATCGAATGAAAAGTCGTTATTGGGTATAACCAGAGTAGATACGCAATACGTGGAAATGATACAGGTGGATACGATTAGTTCTGAGTATTTTCTATATGTAATTGCGTAGAGGACAAATAGTCTGAGAATTCACACTCCTCAATTTGAGCTCCTAACGAGGTCAAATTGTAATGAGGATGTCCTCGTCGTCAATGATCACGTTTCGGTGACATGAATCTCTAAGAAGAGTAACAAGAAGAGTAACAGGTTTAGAATCTTAGGCAACATAAACGGAAGAGGCACGAAATTTAGGATCGAAAACTAGTCAAACCAAACATTTTGATTTTAAAACAAAACGTAAATTAAAAAGCCAGATGGACACCCATGTGTCCGGAACTTATCCTAAACTCACTACAGGCCCACTGGACTTACGAAACAAGGATAAAAGCCAAATGCTCTGATACCAATAAAATTGTCACGCCCCGACCCGGAAGTCGAGCACGGACAACCGCCATGTCACCTCGAAACACGTGCCGGCCGGTCACGCACTCCGAAGCAACACGAAGCGTCAATATCAGATTAAAAACAATAAAAGCGAGAACATAGAATAAATTTGAAATACCCGAGTTTATAAATCAGAGTAAAAGCGGAATCGTCAAAAACCGAGATAATAAAAGTATTTTAAATCGAAAACCAAATCAAATCCAAATAGTGAAGAAACAAGATACGATGAATGACAATAAACAAAGACAATGCCAGTGGGACCCGTCATGTAGTGAGAAGTACCTCTAAGAGCAGTGAATACATCCTATGCCACCGACTCGACCGCCAGAGGAAACGCATAGTCCTAACTACCCTGAAAACACAACAAGAATTTGAAGGGGTGAGTACACGAATGTACCCAGTGAGTGAGCCACCCTCAAAAGAGAACTAGAAGAGGGTGGGGTGCACTCACAACCAAAACAGTTCATAAAACAACTTTAATAAAAACAACCGGTGATAACAAAACCATGTTTCTAAATCCAGTTCTCAATCTAAAACCAGGGCTGCCATCAAAACATATCCGAAGTGACCTTGGCCCGAGTCAACCTCCGGAACCGTCAGGGGCAAATATGTCATATCATATGTCTTAAAATCTCCTGCCCGTCCCCCTGACGTTAGCCTGAGTCCGGCATTGCGTGGTGGCCGCAACACACCCAGTTTGGCTCTCCCATGCACACGCCAACGGCTAGCTTGCGTGTCGGGTCTGGAGCCGACGGCCATGTGGATCCATCACAATCATGGTCCGCCAAACAACAATCTACTAGCTAGTACTCCACCAAAATCAGCCATACGTACTCCCTGGGCTGCGTCCAGCCCACGAGTCCCCGTATGCTTACAACCATTTTAAATCCATTCTTCAATGGTAGCTAATGCACCCAAAACATTTAATAAAAATCATTTATAAAACAATTTATTAAAAGTAGTAATAAAAACAAGTTCCTCAACGGGTTCTCCGTTGAGGACAGCCCACTCACTGTTTAGGGGACTCGTACACCCCCAAAGTCAATCCACTGTGAGCCTAGCCGATGTCTCGATCAGCACCTCAGCCGTCTGATTGAGAAGCACATCCATCACGAGGAAAATCAGTAAAACCATGATCATAAATCATAGTAAAATCAAGATAATCAATCCAAAACCAAGATAATAAACCAAATCAGTCAAATAAGATAGAACAAATAACAAGAAACCCATAACCCAGACCCACGGTCTAATATCGAGGAGTCTAACACGTCTAATTATGACTTACAGGATTCTAATACGAGTCTCAGACTCCCAATACACTTTCTAAAACTCAATTGATCAATTCCAGCCTTTAGGGGCAAAACTGTAATTTTTCTGATCAGGGGCAAATACGTAATTTACCATACCAGTGCTCATACGGTGACTTTCAAGCCTTACATATTCATTAAGCATGTCTAGATAACCCAAATATTTTTCTAGGGGCAAAGTTGTAATTTTACACATTCAAGGTAAAATGGTCATTTCGCTTCAAGAAGTAAAATAATCTTTCTACCGCTTATGTATAATTCCATTACTTTATCTTCTTCATTCGACAATGTAAGTATGACCGATTTTGAAATGGTGGTGTAATAGGATAAATTAGTACACTTTTACCAATCATTAAGGGTAATTAGGTAATTTACCCATTTCAAGGGTAAAACGGGAATTTATGTTTCTACGAATATTATGACGTTATACGATACTTGCTTAGATTCATTAACGAAATCAATGTCGTTGAATTTATTAAATTTCTTTACCATGGGTAGTTTTGTAATTTAGCATACTAAAAACAATTTAGTAATTTTACCCGTCCAAGGGTAAAATTGTAACTTTACTTATCAATTTATTAGATCCAAAACTTTATTTCCAAAATTTCTCTTTATTTCCTTAATTCTTTTCTTTTTCTTCAAATTGGGCTTTGGCCCTAAGTCCCCATATTTCCTTCTTCCTTTCTCCTTTTCTTTTCTATTGGGTCAGCCCACTTCATTCTCTCTTTTCTTTCTTTTTTTTTGTTTGGGCTTGGGGCCCAATATTGGGCGCTGGGCCATGGCTGGGCCATGGCTGGCCCGCCCCAGGCCTGGGCGCTTGGGCCGCGCCAGGCCTGGCCCAAGTGGCCTTTGCCTTTTTTTTTTTTTTTCTTCTTCTTCTACAATTCCGGCAGCCGGAATCTGGATTTTCCAGATTCCGGGCAGCCCCAAAAATAGCCTTTTTAGGTCCAAATTTCACATTAAAATCACCCCAAACCACTTTAATCACAAATCTATACAATATACACATGTAATCATCTCCAAACCATCATTATTCATCCATTTAACACAAATTTAAATGAATTAAATCATAAACTTGAACTTACCCATAAAAAAACAAATCCATTTGTTTCCAATAACTCCATCAAGCTCCCAAAGCTTCACCAATGAAATTTCTTAGCCTCCAAAACAACAAACCCATATTACTAACTTAATATAAAATCGATTTAAGACAACACTTCTCAAATATTTTCTTGAAACTTACCCTTCTTTCTTTCTAATTCAAAACCATAGGTTGAGCTTCAACATCTTGCATCCAATGGTGACATTAAGATGAGAATATCAACATGATTAATTTCCTATAATTGCATGTTAGAATAGGGACTTGAATTTGAGTTAGAATCTAGGGAGAGATTAACATTCGGTAGAGAGAGCTAGGGGAGAAAGAAAGTGACGGTGAAGAGGATGGAATGTTTTATATATTCCAATATGGCAAAATTTCCAAATGGTCCCCTTACCTTACACTCTTTTAAATAAAGTCCCATAACTCTTCTTTTAATCAATTAAGCTTCAACTTTCTTATTGTATTATTATTTCATAAATTTAATTGTAATGACTAAAATTATTTTAATGGTCTTACAAAAAGAATTAAAGCCGAAGCGTAAGCGTCCAACCCAGAATTTGTAAAGGACTAAATAGCATAAAACATAAAAGTATGGGGGTTATTTGATAAATAATCCAAAGAAAAAAAAATTTGTTTGTGGAGACCAAACATAAAAATTCCCTCTTGAACTCTCCATGAATTTCATTAATCTAATTAAGCTTTCAGGCGCTTGACGAAAGTCATAGATCATGCAATAACCTTTTAACCGACACTTGAATAATTTCAATTGGACACGTGGACCGAAAATTATACAATACTATATTGATCGGTCGTTGAATAAATCACAAAATAAATCCCTACAAACCTATAACTATTAGCTAGGGCAAGTAGGGGTCGAATCCACAGAGAAGGTAGGAGCAAATCAAAGCCAAATTACACAAAAGAAAATCTTACCAAAGGGAATTTTTTTATAGGTTTTCAAAATAGGTAAACTAAATTAGAAAACAATTATATAAATCTAAACTAATGACTAAGAAAACAATTTAAGAGAAACAATTAATTAAAAGCATACTTCTTCTCCTTTAGATAATTATTTTGATCAAGTGAATCATGGATCATAGACACAAAGCATAAATTTGACTTAAATTGCAATCAATTAAGAATCATAAATCATCCCAAATCGGTATATAGCCTAAGACGTAGTCATCAACTTTCATTGAAACAAAGTAATCTTCTTAATATCTTAAACAACTCCATTTGAATAATTGGTATAGGAGAGGAATACTCGACCCTCCAACATGCTAAGAGAATTAATCTTGCTACTAGGTAAAACTAATCCCTATTGTTCCTAATCAAGCATCACCATGTGAAGAATCATAGGACAAGCATTAAAATTTACATTTCCACATGCATGATAAATCAATACCAAACTTGCCTACATCAATTTCCATCTCGGCCTAAAGATTTTAACAAGATTTGATATCCCATTGAACCTAGAACTTCTAGATTAACAATTGTCACTTCGACCAACTTTAACTTGACTCAAGCTACTTGAATCTAACAATAGCATTCATATTATCAAGACAAGTAGTACTCCAAATCCATCAAAATATGAACACATAAGATGAAGCACATGGATAAGAAACATATTCAAACAAAAAAATCAAATTATTAAGAACAAAAGTCTCACCAAAAATTTATTGATCAAAAATACCTAAGGAAAAGAAATATAAAGGTTTAACCTCTCATGGATTGGAGTTTCCAATCCATAAGAGATTGAAAACTTACAAAACAAAGAGGAAAATAGAAGAAGAAGAGGAGGTGGCGGCTGCCACCTCTCAAGCCACAAAACCTAAAGAAAATTATGTGTCTTCTCCTTGCTAGGGTTCTAGGAAAATATGGGTATTTATAGGGGATGCCTAGGGTTGATTCTAGAGACGTGTTGGGCTGCTCTCCAAGTCTTCAAGCTAATCCAAATAAGAATTTGGACTCAATTTGATCAATCCCGCAAGAAAGGCCCAAGAAAGTTTCTGTCCGCTGACTTCAGGGGCATTTTCGTCCATGATATCGTCTGAACACTAGTTTCGACCAAAACACAAAAGTTGTAGCTCTTGGAGTTAGCTTTCCAACGCCTACTCATACGCCTTAAACGGAGCTCTGGATCAAACGTTATGGCTGTTTTACAGAACTGTCGCCACATCTGGAAAGTATTGAAGATGCTTCAAGAGGAAGTGACATGAGTTGCTGATCTTTGAGCGCGCGGACAAGAGCCCCGACTCCACTTGGGCGCCCACATGGTTTGTCTGAAGACCCAGGTGGTTCGTCTGATCACCCAGGTGAGCTGTGCTATGACTCGGCACTTGAACATGTCTTCTTGCATTGAACTCGTCTTTGCTTCTTTGCCTTGAAAACTCTTAGCAATCAACTTTATGACTTTTATAAGCATAAAATTGACTTTTCAAGCTCTTCAATCACGAACATGATAGCTCCATTCTTCATCCAAAATGTCCTTGAAAAATATTTGTGTCATAAATCATCCAAAAAGGCTCCAAAAAGATAACAAAATTGATGATTTTGCACTTTTCTTCTCTTCAACACCTATGAACACAAATATACCAAATATAAGGCATAATCAAACATAAAATACCCAAAAAGCATAGGAAAATGACCATAAAAAGATGCATAATTTTGGACTGATCATATATAGACCGGCAATTGAGACAAAAAATTTCAGAAGCATTTTTTAGAATCAAAACATTAAAATTGGCTTTTGGGTTTTGAATCCTTAATGAAAGTTGTAGATCATGAAATACCTTTTAATATATACCTGAATCACCTTAATCGGGCAAATAGAAAAAAAAATATAAGCTTTCAGGCCCTTGACGAAAGTCGTAGATCATGCAATAACCTTTTAACCGACACTTGAATGATTTCAATCGGACACGTGGACCGTAAATTATACAATACTATATAGATCGGCAATCGAGACAAAAATTTCAGAAGCATTTTTTAGAATCAAAACATTAAAATTGGCTTTTGAGTCCTTAATGAAAGTTGTAGATCATGAAAATACCTTTAAATAGATACCTGAATCACCTTAATCGGAAAAATAGAAAAAAAAAAAAAGAATTAAAGCCGAAACATTCAATCGTCTAACCCATAATTGTAAAGGATTAAATAGCATAAAGCATAAATGTATGAGGATTATTTGATAAATAATCCAACAAAAAAGATTTGTTTATTGAGAGTGGGACCCAACAAATAGTAATTTTATTTTAAAGTTCCCAAAACACCCTCAACAATCAACAATAATAACTAAAATACCGAGTATGAAAGTACCAAAATACCCCTGACAATTTGTTCTTGGGTGAATGTGGTGCATTTTATAGCTGGACAAAAGGGTAATTCCATTTTCAACTTTAATATATGTTATATATGTTATATATATATATATGTTATTATGTTATTATAAAACTATAAACAAATAATGGATTGATTTGAATAAAGTTATTTGAATAATTACTTGTATCCGAAAGTTTGAAAATTCTAAACTTTTGCTTTATCTTGCAGAAGAAAGTTGTTTGAATTTAAAATTAATTATCTAAAATTAATTATTGTTATGTAATTGAATTTCACATGTGACATTGAATTCTATGTGGCGTGAGGAGAGCACAAAGAGAAAGAGAGTAGAAGAAGAAGATTCTTTTGATCATTATTATATGTTTTGTTTCGGGTTATTTATCTTTAAATAATGATCAAATCAAGGTTGAGTACTATTATATGAAGTATCATACATAGTGTTGCGCTAAAAATCTCTAACGACTTTCGTGAGTGGCGTGGTGCGGGGCGTGCCAATCAATTTGCTGAAATTGACAAAGACTTACAAAAACTTTAAAATCGCTTTGATTGCGGAATAATAAAAATCAGACGAGTTGATTGTGGGAATTGAATCAAAGTCACACCGAAACATTTAAATCATTTGTAGAGATAGAAAATTTTGACCAACTTACGAATGGTTAAATTGGTTAAATAAATATTTGGGTTTAGTCCATAAGAAAATTCATTTGGATTAAATCCTAATTTGAGCCTAATTAAAAAGGTGTTTCAGTTGGCCCACTACAATTGGCCCAATACTACTTTGCTAAGGTTACCAAATTGACCCTGGCTTCCTCTATATAAAGAGGTCTTCACCTCTCATTTTCAACACAAGTGAAAAAGGCGAAAACCCTAGTCTCTCCAAAAGGAAACCTAGCTTCCTCAGACATTCCAAGTCACCAACAATCTCTCCAAATCTCTCCAAATTCAAGACAAGGCAAAGTTCTTCTCCAAGTTCTTCTCCATCAAATCTGAAGCAAAATTCTTCTCCATCAACATCTTCATCAAGCAAAGCAAATCTCCATCAACATCTCCATCAAGCAAAGCCAATCTGAAGCAAAGTTCTTCTCCATCAACAAAGCCTACGAAAGTTTCTCCATCAAATCCAGCTGAATCAAGCAAAGCCAATCTGAAGCAAAGTTCTTCTCCATCAACAAAGCCTACCAAAGTTTCTCTATCAAATCCAGCCGATCTATAGAAAACAACAAGTCTTTGACTGTCTTCTCCATAGATCTGCCAAATCTATCTGATCTACAAAGAATCACAAGTTTAAACCGCTTCTTTGAAGATCTATCAAATCTCAATCTCAAATCCAGCAATCTCAAATCCAGCAAATCCGACAACAAGGAATAACAAGCCTTCGGCCATTCCTTTCAAATCCATTTCATCGAGATCAAGCTATCAAGCCCTCGAAAACTTCCCAAGGAGATCGAATCAGAGGATTTCTTTTACAGAGAATTGTACCCATTAATTTTCTTCAAATCAATAAAATCAATATTTGTTTCATTTATTTTTCTGTCTTTCTTTTCAGATAAGAAAATTTGTGTTTACAAATTCCTGGCATAACCAGTGGGACATCTCTGCCTCTCATCTCTTTCTCCTCAAAGCACAAGTCAATTCATCTATCCAGATCTATGGCTCAAAAGACAGATCTGATTCTTGCACAAAATCAAATGTTGAATGCTGCTGCAACTGTTCAACATGACTACACTAATCCATCACCACATGCTCAGATGGAAAAAAGTATCGCTGAATCTGAAGAAAACTCTTCGCATCAGCCTGTAATATCCCTAAATTTCTTGGCAGGAAAAGGGACTGTCGCATCAACTTCACAAAAACCATTTCTTTGCCAAAATGCTCCATGCTTGGGGGCAAGTTGTTAGATTCTCACTCCGATGGCCATTCAGAGATGTCATTCTGTACTAGATCCATTTACCAAGGGTGGACTCCACTTCCTTCAGAAATTGCATCAGTTATGACAACCAGCGCAACTACGTTGGAGGAAAAGCTCGTTGCAATGGAAAAGGATATGGCTGACCTCATTAAGGCAGTGGAGGAAAAAGATGCAGAAATTGCAAGACTTAAAAGTCAAATCGAAAGACCGCAACCAAACGACAAGTCAAAAGACGATCAACTTCATCCCTCAGAAAATGAATCAGATGACGTAATTGTTGCAGAAAAGAACAATATTCAAGAGGTCAAAGATCCAATTGTGATTGCTACGTCTGCTTCATCAGTTGGCGCGCTATCAGTCCAACAGCTCCAAGAGATGATCACAAACACAATCAAGGCGCAATATGGAACATTTTCCAAAGCATACCATGCTTACGTCAAACCATACAAACGAAGGATTGATGAGTTGAAAATGCCAGAAAATTATCAGCTGCCTAAATTCCAACAATTTGATGGGAAAGGGAATCCTCGTCAACATGTTGCTCATTTCATTGAAACTTGCAACAATGCAGGAACATATGATGATCTCCTTGTCAAGCAGTTTGTGCGATCACTCAAAGGAAATGCCTTCGATTGGTATGCAGACTTGGACTCGGAATCCATAGACAGTTGGGAGCAACTTGAAAGAGAGTTTCTCAACCGCTTCTTCAGCACTCGTCGTACAGTAAGCATGACAGAATTGACGAATACAGGGCAGAGAAAAGACGAAGCTGTTATTGATTACATCAACAGGTGGAGAGCTTTAAGTCTTGACTGCAAAGATAAGTTGTCAGAAACTTCTGGTGTCGACATGTGCATCAATGGTATGCATTTTGGATTGCTCTACATTCTACAAGGAATAAAGCCTCAGACTTTTGAAGAGCTTGCCACTCGTGCACATGACATGGAGTTGAGTATTGCTAATTCCGGTAATAAATATCCTTCCGTTATAGATCTCAGGCGTGGAAAGAAGGATGTCAGCGAAGCGCAGACTTCAAAAAGTTCCATCGAAGAATCCATGTTCATCTCTGCAAAGAACATAGGGAGAAGGAAAGAAGACTCCCGAAAAGAAGATGGCCAACGTGTTTCTCTTCGTGAAAAAGAAGTAAAGAAATAACCATTCCCAGATTCTGACGTGCCTGAAATGTTGGAACAACTTCTGAAGAATAAACTCATCGAATTGCCAGAGTCAAAGCGGCCAGAGGAAAAGGACAAAATCCATGACCCAAAGTATTGCAAATACCATCGCATTGTTAGTCATTCAACTGAAAAGTGCATTAACCTCAAAGAACTAATAATGAAGCTTGCTGATAAAAAGAAGATTGAATTTGATGTCAATGATGTGGTAAAGGCAGACTATACGACTTTTACTTCATCACTTGATTTTGCAGCTTCGATGAAATCTACATGCAATGACCTTGAACTGGGGGCAAAATGTCAACTCATTCAATTTGGTTCATTGGAACCTGTCCTTGTCCAATTCTTAGAGGAAAATTCAGTCGGCGGTCTTGTCGCAAAAGGGGGATATGACAATGGCAATGAGGCGTGGACATTTGTGAAACAATAGAATTCACGAAGGTGTCGTCATCAACCGAATATAAGCATCATGGAAGGAAGATATCAAGGCAAAGATCTTCTTTCACCAACCAAGAAAGGATATGAAGAACATTCTTTGGAGGTCTCCAACAATGAAACTTCAGAATAGAGTTTTCGCAAGCTGGTAATGTTGAAAAAGTTCTTCCTTCAAGAGTTCTTCAGTGAAGATCAAGGTACGGTCGGTGTTCACATGGTGTCTTTTGAAGAACTGTCAGAAGATGAAAAGCCTCGTGTGTCGGCCTTTGATCGTCTTGGAATGCCTCAAACTCACAAGTCTGTGTTTAACAGATTAAATGTTTGCTCATCAAGGCAAAAAGAAGTTGTTCAGGCTGGTGGATCGGTGTTTGACAGGTTGGAATCTTCAAACGTTTCAACCGCCAAAACATTGCTAAAGGATGGAAGGAAAAATGATAAAGAGACTTGTAGTCGTATCCCATCTCGGATGAGACGACATTTGTTTCTTGAAATTGACACAAATGGACCCTTGAAAGTGAAACGTCGTGTTGTCGTTCGCACGAGTTCATTTGTCCAAAGAAATTCAGGTGGAAATGTGTCTGAACATGTTTCTCAAGTTGAACCATACTAAGTTGAAGCTGAAAAAGATTTGATTTGATTGCTTTTGAAGACAGGGGCAAGCATCCGTTGTCAAAATTCATCACAACTTGCTTCTTGAAAACAATGCTCAAACTGAGCTCATGAAATGAATGTTGTCACGCTCCTAAGCAAGAGCCTAAACTCCAAAAAAAAAAAAAGCGAACTACGTGATGACTTGATCCTTCTCCCATGGAGGTACGTAGGCAGCTTAGGACAAATCTTACCCTAAGTTCAGTCACGCAAAAAAAAAATCACACTCATGGCCTGCCAAGACGCCGATGCAGAGGTAGAGGGTGATAAAAGATCAACCCCGCCAAGAGGCTGATGCAGAGGTAGAAGGTGATTAAAAATCAACCCCACCAAGAGGCCGATGCAAAGGTAGAGGGTGATAAAAAAATCAACCCCGCCAAGAAGCCGAAGACAAAGCTAGAGAGGATGATCGAACCTCAAAAGAGTGACCATCCGCCAAGGGCAAGAGTAGACAAGGGGGAGTAGACAAGGGGTGGATCTCTAAGCGGTGATATCTCTAAGCAACTACCAATTGTCCATTGTGGATAGTGTTGTTCGAAGTTCAAAGGAAATGGACTGCATATTGATCTTCTCAAATGAACCTGAAAAAGACAATTTCTTGTCAGGTTTCCAAAAACAATCAAATTTTGAGATTGATTATAGTCTTTCTCCACGTAGTTGAGTGAAAGCTTCGTGTATAATCCTTTCACCAGCATGAGACTGATTAGAAGAGAAAAGATGCAAGCATCCACGTGCCGCCAATCTGCCACATTTGGGGAGATTAATTGAGGCTGGCATTAGTTTGTTCCCAAATCCATAATTGAAACGCTTTTGAATCGGCATAGTCTTAGTATGTGTTGTTGCTTGTCACCGTTGCCATGTTCAAATATTTAGATCCTGCATGTGAATTCTTTTGCAAATCCCAAGTGGCTGAACAAAAAAGTATATTAAGGACCTAGAAAGAGATGAAGCAAAACATTCCAATTTAATTAGAAAAAAAAAGACTTCAAGGAACCGATTCATGCCTATTGGATAGGGTCAATTGTTGGTAAAGATTTCTATAAGAGGAAGAAATCAAACCAAGTGGTCTCTTGGAAACAGCACACAAGATTGGAGAATGAAGGTCGGAGGGAAACCTTCAGACGGCTTTTGGAAATCAATTTCGATGCTTCAATTCTTTTGATTGTTACCACTTCAATTTTCTTCTAATTTTTGAAATTGCCAATTGCAGTGAGTAAAAGAGCTTACAAAGTTCTTTGCACCAAGCTAAAGATGAGAAGCCGATGATCAATGCCTCAACCAAGGACAACATTGCTTTGTTGTGTGGCTGCGCAAATAACAAAAAAAATTTGCAAATCTCATCTTCTTGCTGGCAGCTCGATGGAGAACCATGAGGAATTCCAGACAAAGAAGGATGGCTAATTCTTCTCTTGACGCCTAGTCATCATGAAAGCCCAGATGTAAAACAGGTACGATTGAGAGAAGCACAATTAATTCGGCTATGGCCCAAGAGCATTGCTTGCAAATCAATTGTTCTGCTTCAATTGATGGCTACCACAAATCCTTGAAAAAGCTTGTGATACAATCGAAGCCATTCCACCACCTGAAGAAAAAAAAAGCCATTAGTTGATTTTGATCAATCTGCAATGATCATCAACTAAATAACAAAAAGAAATTTATTTGCTAAGCTTTGCAAGTAAATGAATAGGATTGCATTCCGATCCAGATTCAAGGGGGCAAATAATTGCTACAATCAATTTTTGCCGTTGGAAGAACATGAGGGCAGGGCAAATGGACTTCAATTCTCACGGGCTAGTTCAGTTCTTTGGAGAGTCTTCTGTTTCACGAACATGTGCGAGGCAAACTTCAAGGAGCCATGAAATCAGATCAGATTAACTTAATGAAGAGCAGCGGATTCAATAGCACATCATGGTCAGCCATATCTAGCAAGCTTTCGCAGTTGCATGCACCCTTAAGCCTCCACGCAACGGTGACACGTAAAATCATCAATTGTGCTTGTTCCGCCATGACGAAACACGTAACAAGAACTGAAACAACATTCTCATAATTGTATGGCTCTTTCTCCTGTTAGACTAATCATCGATGAGGAGGTACTGGTTGCAAATTCCTTGGATGTCAGGCGAAGGGGTGCAAGCAAGGAAGCCATTGATGCCAGTCATGAATTCTTCAATTCCCTAAAATGGCAGCGAACGAGATCCAATAATAAACTTTGATGAAGGATTTGGCCAAAGTCCAAGAACTTCATTTGATACTTTAAGTAATCTACTGTGGAATTCTGCCATGAAGATTGAAGACCCAATTTGCAAGTGAAGATTTCATGCGGCGGTGAGGAAAAAAAATTAAGGGTTTAATTTATGCTTCAATACTTATAGGAGTCCAAATCCGATTTGGTTTTTTATGTTGGATCATATCAAAATACTATCTCCCATTTTGCTCCTACTTGGCAATGATTTCATCCAAATCAAATTCTCAAAGTCAAAGGTTATCCTAAGAGAAGCAAACACTATCGTAGGGAGTTTGTTAGTGCAAGACTTCAATTTCCATTGGATAATCTCTCAAGAGCCAAAGCTTTAAAAAAAATGAATGAATTTCGTTTTTTATACAATACAATTTTCTGTTGTGATAAAGTTTCTTACATTGACTCATTTATCAAGATATTCATTCGAGAATGATGATCAATATGGAGTACTTCGCCAAGTGAAGGCATCGCCTCGGAGTTAACGTGCCAAATCAATTAGTGCAATTTGGAGAATTAAATTTTGTTTCCAAATAATAAGCACGTGAAATAATTTCCTGGCCTAATTAAATTCTAAAGGCTGCGGAATTGCAAGCATTGTTAGCAAAATCAAAGCTCAAAGTCATTTGCAATGTCAAAGCTTTGCCACGTTAACAAGAAGCTTTAAACAAATTCAAGTCCAAACAAATTGGATGTCAAATTTAGTAGCAACTCAAGTGCTATCAAATTAGAGAAAGTCTAAAAAATAGATCATGGACTTCAAGACTCGTCTCAATGCATGACAAGCATCCACTCATCCAAGTCTTGAAGTGGGGGCATTTGTAGAGATAGAAAAATTTGACCAATTTAAAAATGGTTAAATTGGTTAAATAAATATTTGGGTTTAGTCCATAAGAAAATTCATTTGGATTAAATCCTAATTTGAGCCTAATTAAAAAGGTGTTTAAGTTGGCCCACTACAATTGGCCCAATACTACTTTGCTAAGGTTACCAAATTGACCCTGGCTTCCGCTATATAAAGAGGTCTTCACCTCTCATTTTCAACACAAGTGAAAAAGGAGAAAACCCTAGTCTCTCCAAAAGGAAACCTAGCCTCCTCAGACATTCCAAGTCACCAGCAATCTCTCCAAATCTATCCAAATTCAAGGCAAGGCAAAGTTCTTCTCCAAGTTCTTCTCCATCAAATCTGAAGCAAAGTTCTTCTCCATCAACATCTTCATCAAGCAAAGCAAATCTCCATCAACATCTCCATCAAGCAAAGCCAATCTGAAGCAAAGTTCTTCTCCATCAAATCCAGCCGAATCAAGCAAAGCCAATCTGAAGCAAAATTCTTCTCCATCAACAAAGCCTACCAAAGTTTCTCCATCAAATCCAGCCGATCTATAGAAAACAACAAGTCTTTGACCGTCTTCTCCATAGATCTGCCAAATCTATCTGATCTACAAAGAATCACAAGTTTTAACCACTTCTTTGAAGATCTATCAAATCTCAATCTCAAATTCAGCAATCTCAAATCCAGCAAATCCGATAACAAGGAATAACAAGCCTTCGGCCATTCCTTTCAAATCCATTTCATCGAGATCAAGCTATCAAGCCCTCGAAAGCTTCCCAAGGAGATCGAATCAGAGGATTTCTTTTACAGAGAATTGTACCCATTTAATTTTCTTCAAATCAATAAAATCAATATTTGTTTCATTTATTTTTCTTTCTTTCTTTTCAGACAAGAAAATTTGTGTTTACATCATTGATTCCAGATTTCTTCGTAAACAATTGTGTTGCAAAGGTTTTTCAATACATAAAGAAAATAAAAAGAGATTGTTATTTGATTGAAAGTAACAGATTACAAATGAAAGATGTGCGGAGACAAGTTTAAATTATGAAAAAGCAATGAACAAGTTGATGAACAATGAAAATAAATTGTAAAGTTGAAGAAAAAATGTAGAGAAAAACTCAAGGTTTAGTTTTTGCGCAGGGCAGATTTGTGTGTGATCGGTCGTTGATCAAATTACAAGATAAATTCCCCACAAACCAATAACAAATAGAATAACTACTTAGCTAGGGCAAGTAGGGGTCGAATCCACAGGGAGAGAGGATAATTTCTTCACTAATTAATTATGTTAAAAAGATTAATTTGGAAATAGAGATTTTGGTGATTCTAAATTAAAACTAACAAAATAAATTAAAAACAAAGTAAATTGAGTAATTAACTATATAAAGAAAGCCTCCAATATAGAATCTATTTCACCCTTGACAATATTAACATGAATCATCGACACAAAACATAAATTCGATATTAATTGCCAATCAATTAAGTATCATAAATCATTCTAAAGTAGTATATATCCTAAGACGTAGGCTTCAACTTTCCTTAGTACAAAATAATCTCCCTAATATCTCAAACAACTCCACTTGAATAATTGGTATAGGATAGGAATACTCAACCCTCCAACATGCTAAGAAGAATTAATCTGCATCTCGCTGACGATTAATCTCTATTATTCCTAATCAAACATTCACCCTATGAAGAATCATAGGACAAGCATTAAGATCTACTTTTCCACATGCATGTGTAGACACCCGTTTTTGTCCTATATCCTTTAATTTGGGTCGACTTAGCATTAGGGTCATCCAGGGGCATTTTGGTCATTTTTGCATTTAGGGGGTATTTTGGTCATTCTTAATCTACTTTTAATTTATATTAGCCTGTTCATTTTAGTCATCTAGATTGCATTCGAAAAAGCCAAAAAAATCTTAATATGCACCTTGGCATTTTTGCATATTTTCATTAAGTAATATTAGTTGCATCTTCATTTAGCTTAGTATTGTTGCATTTTAATCATATAGTTTAAAACTCAATTAGTTCATTGATTAATTAACCCTTTAGCAATTAGTTAGACATTGCATGAGTTGGATTTGCATTTTTGTGTGCTTTTTCATTTCATGGCATATTAGTAAAACAATGATAAATAAAATAAAACCCCAAAAAAATAGAAATTAGAAAATCACAATAAAGAAAAAGAGCATTTATTTATTCATCTTTGCATTTCTTCATAAGATATTTACATTTTTCCTACTTTACGAAAATACAAAAAGGGGGAGCTTTATTTACAATTCCCTTGGCTTTGCATATTACATCTTGAATTGAGTTTTGGTCCTCATAAGGTTTGTTTTTCTCTTCTGACTTGTCTTTCTTTTTACTTTGTCTTTAGTAACCTGCAAAGATGTAAAATGTGCCCCCCA